>VMDR010012222.1:0-26938 GCA_007922815.1 Macrotus californicus | reverse complement strand
TGTTCTTTGAAAGAACAGTCCATTACCATCTCTTCTGAGATAACTTCGTCTCTAGCTTCTGGAATTCGATCAGCCTATGTGGTCAATATACAAATGAGCAGTATAATAAACACCCTCTCCTCCTTGTCTGTGTCCATTCATGTTGAGAGACGGATGGAGAATTCTCTGTGAACATGAAGCAGGCACCATGGTTCCAGAATAATACAAAATCCTGCCTTTCCATCTAGACAAATAGAAGGTATTACACACATGAGTGCTAACTGATTTCCTTAGCCCTCTTTCTAATTTTTGGTACCTTGGTAATAGCTAGGCTGCCTAAGCAGTGCCTCAGTGCCCTGCAGTGAAGAAAAGGCATCACAGGGCAGAAAGTGACTTCTTTATTCTCTGAAACCAGCCTTCTCCCTGAGGACTTTTTTGCTTTTGTTCCCCTAGAGGAATTAATTTGCATAATAACTACGATTGGCCAGCTAATTAACTAAACGCCAGTTAAAGTATCTGTTGGAATGTGTGCCCAGAGTTTTGTGGAGTGCCTATTTTCCTTCAACAAACTCTGTAAAGAGCCCCTGTTTCCTTATTAGAACAGTGAATTAAATAGGTATGTTCCTAATCACTTGTTATTCTCCCAGAACTCACATCATTTCTTGTTAGTTCAGTTACTTTGCATGTAAATACCAATTATTATAACAAGCTTCACAGGTATTTTTTAAATCTCTACCTTGGATATTTGAGACAAGCACCTCAAGTTATCTTCCTTCATCAAGCTTTTCTGCGACAACTGTAATGTCTTTTCTGAATTTCTACGGCCAGAAAGTTGGTACCTCATTGTTTTTGTCATTATTTTATTAATCTATTATTCTAAAATATAATAAAAGCTCCTTGAAAACAAGGACTGTATCTTTCCTGTGTTTTACCTACCAGCCTTTCACTGGGCTGCCGTTTGCTTTGAGCACAGCACATGCCAGACCCAGGCTAGTATTTGAAGATCTGGATAAGATGAATTCGAATCCATTCTCCAGGAAAGCTCTCAATCAAGGAGGTGATGGATTTGGGAAATGATGCATTCAGGAAGATACAATGAGTTCTGCAGGCAAAGATTTGTGAGGATACAAAAGATGGCAATGAATTTTGCCCAGGGCGGTCATGTCAATAGATATTTAATGAAGGTTCTAAAAAATAAATATTAGCTTCCTAGTATAAAAATTAGAGAGGAGATCTGGAAGAGAAAATTTCAGGCAGAAGTAACAGCATAATCATGAAAAGACTTCCTCCAACTTTGGCACAAAAACGTGAAAATAATAGGAGATTCAATAATAGTTTCATTTAGATAAATGAAATTTCTTTATGTAGGCTGGAAAAAAATCTAGATTTTATTTTCTGCAGAATAGAAGCAGAAGCGAAGCCCTTATTTTGCATTTAATGCGTTACCTTAAGTAAAAGCTGAGACAATCCAGTTATAAAGAGGAACTTGCCAAGTATTCAATGTGATGTATTTTGATGTAAACCTACAGAATATCTTAAGCATTTAATACTTCCTACTGTTCTACTCTAATTAAGGTGAGCACTGTGTTTGAAGGACAAACTTTACTTTACAAATGCACTGCCTAAAGTAACAGCATTTATATCCTGGTTGAATTCCCTTATAAAAATAAGAAAGGCTCATGACCAAGTGCAAAGCAGAGTACTGCCCCAGTGTAAATGCTTAAAATATTATTCATCGCTTCCTGAAATCATATTTTACAGACACACACACAATTACTTCCTACTTATATATACCCAAATATAAAGACATATATTAAGGTATAAATATATGTCTTTGATTCCAAATTCTAATGACTCTCTTATCTCCCCCTTTGTTTTTGCTAAGTGTAGCTGAAACATGAACCTTCACTAAAAATTGTGGAACCATATTTACATCCAATTAGACTCTACAGATGCTTAATGAATGCTTGATGTTTTCTATATGAACCATGGCAGATAAAAGCGCTATAAACAGTGAAGAAGACGGACACCAGCCAGTGATCAGGCAGTCTTCTGTCTAATAGGAAAGAGACAGGAGTCAAGGAAATAGCTGACTATGACCCTGTGATCAAAACTCATAGACACAGACAACAGTATGGTGGTTACCAGAGGGTGGCAGTGGGAGAGTGGTCAAAGACAAAGGGGTTAAATGTATGGCGATGGAAGACAGTTTGATCTCGGGTGCAACATACAGATCATTTATCATAGAAATATACACTAGAAACCTATATGATCTTATTAACCAACACAACCCTAATCAATTTAATAAACAAGTAAACTAAAAGAAATAAAATGAAATAAATATATATATACACCTTACCCCTCTTCAAAATAATCATTGGCTCACTGTCACTTTGTAAAATACCATTTGAATCCGGTATCACAATCGATAAGGCTCTACATCGCCTGTGCCTACATAATTCCCCGTTATCATCACCTGCTTACTCTCTCTTTTTCCCATTTAACTTCAGAAACTTAGCCTTCCTTGTTTGTCTTCAAAAGTGTCAAGCTTATTCCCATTCTTGAGTATTTTCATTTGTTCTTCCTTCAACAGGGTTATCTTCACTGATTTTCTAAATTCATCCAAGAGCCTTTCAAATGTTAATTCTAGAGAGGTCATTCCTGACCATGCTATTTAAAAGAGTATGGTCTACCTTTGTCATACTCTGATAGGTTTGGTGGCTTGTATTGCTTCCTGAAATCATATTTTACAGACACACGCACAACTTAAATGTCTGTCTCTCTTCTGGAGAGGAGAGGCAGCTGACTCTGTTGTTCACTGCCGTATCTCCAGTTTCTTGGACAGTGCCTTGCATATAATAGATGTTCCATAAATATTTCCTACTTTCTGTTGTTGATTTATATATGCAGGGTGATATGAAAGGGAAAGAAATATTTTTTTGAATATCCCTTCCTTTTAGAAATTTGTATTTGATCATCCAACATAAATTGTCAGGTTCATTTTGGCCATCTCCACTGTGATACTAGAAAAGAAAAAAACCTACACACCTAATAACTAGTTGACAAAGAAAAATTAGGACAATGCCATGGTCAACATCCTCCCGCATTTGAGATAAAGTTGTCCACATTCAAAGAATCCTGATTTGAACTTCTTGAGTGAGGATCAGAATTACAGAACTGGTATCAGGGGTATCATTGGTATCTTTTCTGCCTGTATATGACTGTGTAAATTTGGAAAGGTTAATTACCCAGTCTATGCCTCACTGCCCTCACACAGAAAAGCATTTCACTAATTTTGTAGGATGTTAATAAATATTGGAAGATAATTTCTTAGTCATACGATCTTGAGTAATGTTGGGTTTGAGAACAGGTAAACAAGTCTTTTTCCTGAAGGCTTCTTGGCCGTCGTTGCACATGATTAATATCCACAAGGGCTTTGAGTAGAGTGCTCCCCAAATCATTTGACCTCAGAGAGCTTTTAACACAGAGCACGTTGCAGGAAATGTGTTACCACATCCCCTTCAGGAAAGGCTGTGCCATGTGACTCTAGGTTCCTTCTAAGAGAACATTCTATGGTTCTATGACATTTCAAGCCCTGACAAAGAACATTATTAATTCATTCTCACTGCGAGGGGATGGCTAGTGAGACCTGAGACTGGCATCAGATCAACTACTTGAACATCAAAAAAACTAACTTGCCTGTCTTTAGTGATATATGTAGCCGCTACTAATTTTCATTCACATTTGGGTAAATAAACCAATTCTTATTAATCTGTCTCTTTTTAAATCAAACAATGAAAAACGCTCTGGAGATTCTGTTCTGTAACAGGTAAGAGGAAAAGGCTCTGATCTCACACTCATAGAATTCTCTTCGAGGCGTCAGCATGGAGCACTAACATTAAAATGATACTTCATCCAGGCGAAATGTTTGGTTTTCCTCTAGCACTGTATCAAGCCAACGGCAGAGCTATTCAAGGTAAACACGATACAACTACCCACCTTGCATATTTCTTGAGCTCCTAACAATTGGTGCTGGCATTGCAGCATTGAACAAGACAGATCCCAAACCTGCTGGTCTGGAGTTTAAAATCTAGCTAGGAAAAACAACATAGTAAACCAATAAACGCACATATAATAATCTTATTATTATAAGTCTGAAACATATCATGAAGAATACAGGGTGTATGATGCCAGATAATATAGAGTCCAATTTGGTGTGATGAAGCAATCAAGATTTTCTTGGGGATGGAGTATTGTGGTGAGAGGCCAAGGATGAGTAGGAGATGACAAGGAAAAGTAAATAAAAAAGGGGCGGCTACAATGGGAGGCAAGAACATTCCAGGAATAGGAAAAGCTTAAGGACAGAGAAGATTGATTAAAGAATTTCAGGTAGGGTTGCCAGAACTGGCAAATAAAACACAGGACATGAGTTCAAATTTAAACTTCAGGCAATTTTTTTTCAGTATATCTGAAGTGTTGCTTAGGACAACACCAAAAAGCAGAAAAACTATTATTTATCTAAAATTCAAATCTAACCAGGCAAGGTAAATTTTTTTTTTTCTGTCAACCAAAATTATGTCCACAAGGGCTTTGGGTAGAATGTTCCTCAGATTGAACCAGACCTCTTCAAGCAGGGATGAGAGGGACTACAGATGAACAACAGAAAGTTTTCTTCTGAATTCTACTTATTCATTCACACATTGTACAAATCTCTTTCATGGACTTCATTTCAATGAGCCTGGGGATATAATCAAGGAAAATCCATACCTAGATGACTCCCCACACTGGGCTATTAATCAAAGACTCTGATGAAAGTTCTCCTTGTTGCCATCCCCTAACACAACGCTCAGCCCAGAGGTGACCTTTTGTGTAAGTTCAGTGACTGAAAATATAGAAGTACTGGAAACATGTTGCTAGGCATCTATGGCCTTGGTTCCATGATGGAAAGTTAGTGTTTCACTTTTATATAAGATACACTTAAAATTTAGCTCAAGTGCTTCCTGAGGATCATCTTACTTCCTCTCCTCCAAGTCCTTCCTCTTAGGCAGTTGATTTCCATTTGTTTTCTATGGAGGATCCCTGGGGTGCCATGAAAGATGAAGGTGGGAAGGGCTTAAGCAAATGGTACACCTTGGACTCTCGGCTTCAACTTCGACCACAGTAGTACTTCAGAGATGACTGACTGCCTCCATGAGTGTTTACTGTCTTATTACAAATTAGTAACATGCTTTACAAGGACATTTCAGTAAATACTCTTCTAAGTTAATGAACATAACCCCATGATCATTAAAATAAAAACATCTCTGAAATACTCTCCAAAAACCATCATCCAACAATTTTGATACAGTCAGTGATTCTCAATCAGTGGGCATTTGACAATTTCTTGAGATGTTTTTGATTGTCCTATCTGTGGGGTAGAGGTATTGCTAGTACATACTAGATAGAGTTCAGGGATGCTGGTAAATGTCCTACAACACACAGGACAGCCCCCACAGCAAAGAATTGTCCGAAGTGTCATCATTGCCACTCGTAAGAAACCCTGTTGTGACTTAGCAGTTAATTTGGTTTTAAACATGTTTTAACTTGTAGCAATAAAAATTGTCAAACGCATGGCATGAGTGTAAACACTGCACAGCACCGTTTTAAGAAAATAGAAGTTTACCATTCTGGACAACTTAGGTTAGGCCACTGGGCACGTTAAACATCACTGAAGTACACTGAGGTCAGCTATGTACCAGTTGTCACTTCACACTTAGGAAACTGACACTTGACACGATTTGCTAACTTGCTGATAAATGGTAGAATTTGTATTTGGACCTAGGTACACTGAAGCCAAAAATTACATGAATATCTGTCCAACATATATCCTTCTCCACTGAATGTAATTTTTATAAAAATTTTTTATGTATTTATTTTTCGAGAGGGCAGGAGGGGGAAGAGAGGGAGAGAAACATCAGTGTGAGAGAAACATCGATTGGTTGTATCTCCCACATGCCCCAGCCGAGGACCAAACCTGAAACCCATGCGTGTGTCCTGACTGGGAATTGAACTGGTGACCTTTAGCTTTGCAGGACGACACCCAACCAACTGAGCCACAGTGGTCAGGGCACCACTGAATGTATTTTTTAATGCAATGATCAGAGTAGATAACTGATTCTGTAGCTCAACATTTCCAATCGAAATGGCAGTCAACTCTCCCTGCCTACATATTGCTAATATCTCAAACTGATTTATACTTTTTTACCAATAATTACAATATCATGCCTACTTCTCATAATTCTAAATATATGTTCCCTTTATTTCAACACAGTATGTTGTTTTGCGTTGATTCAGTCAACTTGCTTATTTTTACTGATTTACTGCTATTAGAGACCCTCCCCTAATATACACACACACACACACCTTAATTAAAGGTTTCTTGTTATGCCTCCATTCCTAAGGTAGGGAATATCTTAATCTACTCTTAATAACTGTCTTTAGCTGTGGTGTCAGTAAACACATCATCTTCATACCTAAATACCTACATTTTCTTGTGGCTAAACCCTTTGTTTACATTTAAATTTAACTCCAAACGTTAAGTGGTATTATTCAACCCCAACAGACCCTGAACGTCATTCCAGCAGTTTCACAAGTGATTTGCTTCTTAATTACCACTTACAGTAATACATACCTCACTATTTTTTATGCTCATACTATATTTATTGCTGCTACATGCAGTTAAATCCAGACAAATACACAGAGAGAAGCAAAATTGCATCTCCAAATCATCACAATAAATTGGGTGTTTATTCACAGAAATGTCTAATTTATAATCACTTGCTGGCAAGATTGGACACATTCTAAAGTGACCCTAAAGGAGATCTAAGCACACTGTTAAAAAGAAAATCTTCACAGAGAGGAAGAAGGACATTTGTGTTTGCTGAGGGAACTATGCCCCCGTCACAAAAGGTGTTTTCTCATTTTGAAGTTGTGATTTCATTTATTCACTGTGATATTAACTGCAAACCCAGAATCACTTGGTTTCAGTGAAAGAAGAAAGAATGTTGCTTCTGATCAAGCAAATTCTAAACAAAACATTGTCAGTTCCCATTTGTCCAGTTGAGTATTTTTTTCCATTTCTCTCAGCACTGTACCTTAACACTTTCATTTACTTATGGACAGAAATGGAAATCGGTTTGATTTTTTGGGGGGAAATTTAGGGAAAATATGCTGTCTTTTAGAATGCTTTTTTGAGGCGTTTGAAACTGATTCTAACCAATGGAGGCAGATATGGACTTTACTGGCAGGATAGCTCAGAATTCTTAGAACGGAAGGGAACAGGTTCAGTGCGAGCCAGAGAACACATTTCACAGATAGCATTTGCTTACTTTTCTCAGGGCAGGGCAGGAAATCTTAACTGACATTTTCATGACAATAAAATGAACATAGCACAGAATGCCCTAGCATTTTGTTTTACCATCTCTCTCTCTCCTAAATCAAAAGCTTTCCAGCGTCACTGCTACTATTGCCATTTCTCATGCCCTTTTCCAATGTTGCTTCTCTACCTCCGTTTTCAGCATCACTCTTGGTTTTCCCTGTCCTCTTCAATCATTCTACAGCTCCTGTTAAAGATGGTCTTGGAGAGGTCTGACCCACAGTCCCCTTGATGGAGCTGCTTGCTGACAAGTTGGCGGAGTGTGGTCAGCGGGCAGTCTTCAGCGGTGGGCTCTTTCAGGGGCTGCCTCAGTGGTCTTTAGAGGCCTCCCCTTTCCCAGGGCAGCTCACATCTGGTGTCTGAGAGAAGTGGGGGTATAAAGACCCCACCCCAGCCATTTCAGTGTAAGGTGGGACAACTCTGTGCACATATGCCCCAGAGATCCCAGCAGGGTTCACTGAGTCTTTGATGTGCATTGAGAAGCTGGAGAAAGATTGAGGCTCCTTTTATATTGATGTGTGCGTGTGTGTGTGTGTGTGTGTGTGCACTAGACTACATACATCAGGATCACCGAGATAGCACTGAACCTGATTGTGTGGCCCCATCTCTGGAGTCACAAGTCATGTTTGGAACTAGACCTCCAGAATCTTCATTTTTAATGAACATTCTGGGTATTTCTAGGGCACGTGGTCCATATGCCACATTATTTGAAGTATTGCTCTAGTCTAGAACTCAGTCTTCAAGTTGAGGAAGTTGCCCCCTGAGTATGCACGCACATAGGTGATATGTAGGCACGTAAGATTTTAGGCAAATAGATATCCAGGTCTTCAACTTCTGAACGTAGACTTTCCTAAAGGTGATCTTCCTGAAAAAGTCTGTTTCCTATCAGTTCTCCATAACTACCTGGGCTTTCTCATTGATTCCCCACCCCTACCCCACACTTTTCAAAGAAATAGCATTTCTCCTGGCTGATGAATCTTGCCAGAATGCATTGTCCTTAGATATAAATCATATAGGCATGAACAGAGGGATACTCTATTCACAAAAAAAAAAAAAAAAAAACAACCCAGGAGAATAACAACAACAAAAGCAAATCAGTGGGAAGTACTGCAGTTTTACTCCTGCATTGAATCATGGCAGGATTCCCACTTTGTTTTTCTTTAAAATTTTTTTTCAATTATAGTTTACATTCAATACTTTTTTTATATTAGTTGCAGGTGTACAGCATAGTGGTTAGATAATCACATACTTTACAAAATGTTCCCCTGATATTTCCAGTATTCACCTGGTACCATACATAGTTATTACAATAGGATTCTGACTTTCAAGGCTCCTGATTTTTGCTATCTCTGTCTCTTCAATGACTGTCTACCTATCTATTTTCCACGCATTCATTCATAAACCTCTCTTTCTCTTTCCCAGATTCACACATGAAAAAGTGGTTATGGTACAGGACATGTTAATCTAAATGAAGATGAGTGGATAAAACAACTACAGGACATTTACACAATGGAAATACTACTTGGCTGTAAAAAAGAAGAAAATTTTACGCTTTGCAACAGCATGGATGAACCAGGAGAAAATTATGCTAAGTGAAATAAGCCAGTAAGAGAAAGACAAATACCATATGGTCTCATTCATATGTGGAATCTAATGAACAAACTGATCTAATATGCAAAACAGAGACAGACTCATAGATAAAGAGCAGACTGACAGTGTTAGGGTGGGGGGTAATTGAACAAAAAAAAAAAGGACTCATGGTCATGGACCACGGTGTGGTGATTGTGGGAGAGTGGGGGGTAGTTCAAAGTGGCAGAAGGTGTAAGGGAGATAAATAGTGATAAAAAATACAGTAAAAATAAAATTAAAAAGTCTCTGCTACTCAATTTACACATAAAGCATTTCTATAGTCAATGGGTAAAATATGCAGATCCAAACTCAATTAAAATATGTGTTAAAAGCCAAAATGCTATAAGCAATTTACCATAACACATATTTTGAAACTATCAAACTTGTAATGAAAAATCTTAGATGACAAGTTAAAATATGGTAGTAGTTAAACAATTTAAAAAATCATTTTAGTGAATAAATGAGGATAGATATTTACATGTGTGTCTATTCATGTACATAGAAGTACAAATAACTTTCCTCCATCATGAAAAAAGTCTACAGTCCACACTGTCAAAAGTTGCAGCTCTCTTTGGTTATCTGTAGACATTGCTCCAGTACCCTCTATAGGTTTGTCCTCATCTGCCCTGTCCAGCTGGGTCCTGCCACATCCAGATGAAGAAGGACACCTGTTACCCAGAGGCCCTCCCCTGTTCATGTCAGCCCTAATTTCATTGGCAAACTGTTGGCCACACATAACCACAAGGGCTGGGAAATGCAGCTCCTCGCTAGATTGTTGCATGTCTAGCTACAAATTCAGGTCAATGGAGAAAACGGATTTCAGGGGACAGTGGGAAGCCTTGCCATATAAAGTAAATATTACTAATACATCTTTATGGAATAACCATCACTTCACCCAGGACACATTTTAATATATTACTGAATTCTGTTTATTTGTGTTTCTCAATATGTCAAATGACACTGCCCTGTAATTTTCTCTCTTATACCATGCTTGTTTTTAGACAAAGACTATTATAATTTCTTAAATGAACTAGATATTCCTTCTTTTTACATTGACTAAAATAGATTGTTAATTTTATAAAAGAGGAACATGACCTGTTTCTAGATTTGATAAAACTCACCTATAAAACTTCTGGACAGAAATTGGTTTTTAAAATAGCTCTAACAAATATTTAAAGAAATTACTCCATTGCTTTAATGACAACTGGTCTATTTTAGGTTTTATGCTTATGGACTGACTTTTGGTAAATTATAAAATTTTCTGAGAAATTAGGCATTTTGTTAAAATTCTCAAATACAATAGAATAATGTTAGTTGTTGACCATATTTGCTTGTGATTCTTAACATGTTCGTTTTAACAAAGCCCTACAGCTGGCCTAGTCTGCTACAGAGTGAGCTGCTCTTCACCTTGACCTATGTGACGCAGCAAACGCAATGAAGATATGGCAACACTTCCTTGCCTTGAAGTCCATGTGCCCCCCACTTTGTTAGCTTAAGCTAGCGTGACCAGATATCTCACACTTCACCCAAATCGTCGCAGGCCTAAGACACATGTCAAACAGTTAAAGAGGAGCATTTTAAATTTATTGAGGAAAGACGAAAGAGGTCTCTTCAAACTGCAGCTAAAGTCTGAACTTCCAAACCAACACCAGCCAGCTTGGATACTGAAACAATATTCTGGCGATTTCATTTCATAGGTAAGGAATCTTTCTGTATAGCCACATTTTATGCAATTCAATAACAGTCTTAAAAAGGAATGCTATAGATCTAGACAAAAGGAAGGGACCCAAACCTTCATATAGAGCAGTTTGAAATACAAGTAAATCGGTACTAAGTGCATTCTGGTTTTACTCTGATGCTGTTTATAACTGACAATGATATAAATTTGGGAGAGATTCCTCCTTAAATATTACTTGTGTTTCTCACGTGCTGTTTCAGCAATTCAGCTATCTAATTACTTGCTTGCATTCATTCCTAAGACAGGAGCCTCAGTTAAAATCCACCCTGTGAATCTCAAATCTGGTTGCTATGGTGACAGTATTCATTTTCCACCAACTCTGCACTGTTAGCTAACATGTTTGAGTATCAGATTTCTCTCCAATGTCAAAGCACTATGATAGGTTATTATGGCATTTTTATGTATATAACAGTATGGTCTTTAATTACCCTTAAACATATACATTATTATATACCCAAATTCTATTTATTTAGAAAATGTTATAAATCTTGAACTTTGATTTTGGTGTAAGGTGACATTAATCATCTTATGCTTTTAAGCTCCTCATTTAGATTCCATGAAAAAAATTCAAAAGAGATTTTAAATAAATTCAGAGAACACAGCTTTACTTCCCATTAGTACATAGGATAATTTTCCTAATGTTTATAATTAGCCTGAAAGGTACCAGAGGTCAGAGAATATGTTCATATTCTTTGCATCATCCCGAGTAACTAGGACACTACTTCAACAAATGTTTGCTTAACTGGACATATCATATCTCAAAGCAATATTGATGAATACCCACATGATAATGTCCCTATTTCAAAATATATCTCCTCACTATTTGCTTTGGTGGATTAAAATCCTCATTATGACCTATACTCCTTGGATAGACATCAAGTCTAGAGGAAGATGAAGACATAGTAAGTCTAGTAAAAACTTAATCTAATTACAACCCATTGTCAGCGCAATACTGATACTCTACTATTTTCTGATCTTCACAATGATAGTGATCTATCATCCTAAGCATTTTACCAAACTTGTTCCATACAACCCTTCAAAGCAACCACATTAATCGATAAGGACATAGTGAGGATGAAGTAATCTACCTAAAGACACAAAACTAGAAGCTATTCAAACTCAGATGTGCAGAATAATTTCCATTAGTGGGGATACTTCTGGCTACAAGTAGCTAGAAATCCAGATTCACCCTCAGTCCAAGGGCTAGGACAAGATTGATATTGAAAAGCACCAAGAGCGCCCACTGAATAAGACACTCACTCTTAAGTCCTCACTCTGGTTCTAGTCCTGTCCCATCGTTTCCATACCCTTCTCTGCCCCAGGAGGCCGGCCTGTATGGACCACATCAGAGCTCCCTTCCCCTGTCACATTCCTATGGATTGAGCTTCTCCTACTATATTTCAGCTGGAAATTAGAAAATGAGGAGAGGAATCTGTCTTCAAAGTAGTCCTGGACTCTCCCTTATAAGTTTCTTGAGTGGTTATTGCATAAGGGTCACAGAATAAAAATGTGTTTTCTATTAAGAGGGCTGGGAAGAAATATGCATTTATGTTTAAAAACCAACACTTGTATGTAGATACTGAAATCTCTTATGCTGTTCCTCAAACAAATATAAATATTTTAATATTGTCTCCAGTTATTTTTTTCAGTAATTATTTTCTGAGCATTTCAATGATTTTCTACTCTACTAAATATAAAATCTCAACTCCTAAAGCGACTTATACACTCCTCTTCAATCTGACTTCTGATTCAGTCTTCTTTATCACTTTTCTGTAACTCTGTTTAGTCTAGGCATTTATAATACCTATAGACTCCTTAACACCATTAAGAATGCCAACCTTTCTCTTGACTCTGGGCTTTATACACAATCCCTCTCCCCAAATTCTCTTCCTCAACATGCATTCTTTTGTTTTTTTAAAGTTCTTTTTTTTCAAGATTGTATTTATTTTTAGAGAGAAGGGAAGAAAGGGAGAAAGGAGGAGAGAAACATCAATGTGTGGTTTTCTCTTGTGTACCCACAACTGGGGACCTGGCCTGCAACCCAGGCCACATGCCCTGACTGTGAATGTCAGTCAGTTCAATCCACTAAGTCACACCAGCCAGGGCTCAACATGTGTTCTTGCCAATCAGTTTCTACTACATCGCCAGTCTTACAGAGATGTCATTTCCTCTATAGGAGGCTGTTCCCAGCTTTTCAATAACTGTTAAATACAACCAGAGCTCTTTTACGGCAGACAGCATGGTTTTCTACTAATAGCCATTCTTATCATGGAAGTGCTGTCCCCTTCTACCAGCTAGCAATTTCAGGAAAGATATCTTTCTTCACGAGAAACATATTTAGGAAGGGGAAAGTCTTTGTAAGCTCCCGCCTCACCTTGTTCTCTGCTTTGCGTGCAGTTGTAGGTGTGATGTTGATTTAAACCTGCAGTGTCATCTTAAAACCATGAAGGGAGAAATCACAGTCACACCAAGGGAGACAGAATAGAAAGATGAAAGGAGACTGGGTCATGAATGACACTCTGAGCCAAAAACAACCTTGGCACTGCCTGCCTCTGAATTTCTTCTTAAGTAAATAGTAGATGTTCTTAGAAATTAAGCCATTGTTAGTGTGACTTCTCACTACTTGAAACTAAAAAGAAAAAAGTCCTAATTGATAACACTTTCCAATATCAACCTGTATTTTACTTACATAAGACATTGCGTTATTCTAACCCCATTAGCATGAGTCTCACAAGATACTGGAGGACTGTTAGTGACCAGCACGAGATATAGCCCATGGCCCATGCCAAATAAATGTCTGTGGAGTGGCAGTGCGGTGTTGAAGAGCATACATTCTGGAATTCGATTTTTGGGGTTTGAACTTTGATTTGACCTATTAATGGCTGTGCTACTTGCCACCTGTAAAATTGAGGCAAATATAAGATCTATCTTTTTGGCTTTTCAAAGAGTTGAGTGAAGAATAATAAAGTATGCGGCCAGTTCTTGGATCATAATAACACTCAATAAATGCTTGCTATTATTCAGTAACTCTGTGCTAGCTGTGGGTCATTTCAAGATGGGCGAGATTAGCACTCTGCCCACAAAGTGGTCACACCCTAGTAGAGGAAACAGGTATGATACAATGAGTTAATTGCTGGTATGGAGGTCCTTGTAATGCTTATAATATTAATGAGGAGGAGGTATACCAATTTCTGCCTAGAGGATATTGAAAATTCTTCCCAAAGACTGGAAAATCTTATCTTTTACTCACAGTCTCAGCCCGTAATTTCTTCTATGTGCAACTGTAGACAGGGAGGTAGAATATTTTGAAAGCTCTACAAGAAACCATGTCTCTTGAAAGACCTTATTATTTCCAACTGGAAAATATGTAAAGAGAGGTAGAGTGGATGTAGGGTAAGGCCTGGCCAGGGAATTTTACCCTTATTCTTGGCTCCTCCAATATTTAGCATTTTCCATCTGGGAAGAAAATTGAGGACATCTTTGAAGATGATTAACCTTCAAAAAGACTGCAATGAGAGGCGCTATATCAACAGGAAACTAACTCACACAGCTGAGCCCTTCCAGATCTCAGGAATGTGAGAATGGAAGATTGACTTAGCAGAGCAGAAGGGTGAGGTGGAGAAGAAATTCAAGAGCCATCTGTCAGTTATGAGGCTAAAAAAAAAAATGTATTAGCAAGACACACAACCTGAGCCTTGTCTTCTCCTTTGGCTGATTATCAGAATGCAGCTTTTGAATTTGGAGATAAGAGCTGATTTATCTCAATTTATTGGAGTGCTTCTAAAAACAAAACATTTACTCAGAGAACAATTAGAACCAATGGTACCTAACTGATCAGCCTGAGTATTTTTCTCCTGCTGCATTGTGCATATCTTACTGAGGGAGCTGTTCCCTGCAAATGTAGGATAATTATTTGCATAAATAACTTTTAAGGCCCAGCATGGTCATCTCACTGTTGATTACTCAGAAACACTAAGGTGTGGGAAACGTCCTCAACTGTGTCATCCACATCTGTACGAGTCGCTCCTTTTTATTAAAGATAGCGCTGCCTGACATGAGCTTTCTTCCACCCAGTCCGTGCCATCGGAGTGGAAGATGCCAACATGCACAGGAATACCTGTTGTAGCACACTTGCCCCTCAGTTCTGTTACCTCCTTCTCTTCATTATTTTCTCAGCCTCCCCTGTGATCCACATTCATGAATATACCGCGAATCTTGTCATTGATGAAACCACTCTACATCCCAAATCATTAATTCTAATAGCCTAACAAAGGCCTTTTTGGCTTGGTTGCTCCACCACAGGTATTATAAGCAATTTGACTTCCAGTCTGGTGGCATCTCTGTTTTCATCCTCTCCATCTCCCTCTGGTTTTTACTGTCCTCCATATTCTGTTTGCATTTTAAATGATCTCTAACCAATAACATTTATTCCATTGCATCACTGTACTTTCATCATCATCTGGCAAAACCCTTGGGAGAACAAACAAATAAGCAACACTTCTTTTCTTTCCTGTACCCCAGTGCTATGGAAAGCATCATTTCCATCCAAATTCACATGATGGAGCCCTAATCCCCAATATAACTGTATTTGAAGATAAAGATTTTAGAAAGTAATGTATGTTAAATGAGGTCATAATAGTGAGGGCCTAACCCAATAGGGTTGGTAGTTTTACAAGAAAAGCAAGAGAAAGACGATCTCGATCTCTCTCTCTCTCTCTCTCTCTCTCCCTCTCTCCTTTTCTCTCTCGCTTTCTCTCTCCCTGCCCCCACTCCACATGCAAACACTGCAGAAAGGCCATGTGAACACAGTGAGAAACCAGTGACCGAAGCTAGGAAGAGAGTTGTCCCTAGAACTTGACCATGTGGCACTCTCATCTCAATCTTCCTGAGTCCAGTACTGTGACAAAAAAAATTTCTGTTGTTTATGCCGCCCACCCTATAGTATTTTGTTATGGCGGTCCCAGCTTATTAATAGGCCTGGTATTTTAGAATTTCTGGAAAAAATCATACCACAAAGTTGACTAGTGTGACTCATCACAGACGAAAACCACTAATGCATTGGTCCGATCAATAAGTTCTTCCATGATCCACAGTGAATGAGTTAAACTCTGTCCATTCTACTCAAATATCCAAATCCACTCTCCCTTCTCTGTTGCATTTTTCCATCTCAGTTCTCATAACTGACTGCAATGAATGACTTCCCTATAACTTTGGAGAACCCCCTTCACTCAAAATTCAGAGGTGGATGTATGGTTTGCTTTGGCCATTGGGGTATAGAGACTTGAACAAACATATACATAAGGTTATTACTTATTTATTTCTACATTAGTCTGCTTGGGCTGCCATAACAAAATACCACAGACTGAGTGGCTTAAACTAAAATGTTTGCTTTCTGCAGCACTGGAGGCTGGAAGTCTGAGATCCGGGTGCTGGCAGATCAGGTCGATTCTGGTGAAGGTTCTAGTTCTCACTCACATACAGCTGTCTTTTTGCTATGAGTTCACATAATAAGAAAGAGAGAGCAAGCTCTCTGGGGTCTCCTGTTGTAAGGACACTAATTCTATTGACCACACCTCTACCCTTATGACTTCATTTTACCTTAATCACTTCCGTAATCTGCAAATACAGTTACATTGGGGATCAAGGCTTCAGAGTATCAGGGCCTCAGCATCCGGGGGCTAGGGAGGGGGTTGGTGCACAAACATTTAATAGGTAACAGTTTCCCATCCTAAAACACTGCTACCAACATTAGAACAAGCCTGGATGAACCCGCTGTAGGATGAAAAGCAACACGGAAAGGAAATGAGTTGTCGCAACTGAAGTCGTCCTAGATCAATCCGCCTACAGCCCAGCTGGCAGCTGACTGCAGACGCACGTGCAAGTCCAGCCAAAATCAATGGAATCCGCTGAATAATGGGATAAACTAATAAATGGCTGCCATTTAGTCCCAGAGATTTAAGACTGTTTGATACTCAGCAATAGCTATCTGATGATGCACCATCGCTCTCAGAAGATCATATATCCTTTTATAGAGAAAATAAAAGCTGTCAGACAGAAACCTCCTTGTCTTTTTGCTCCCGTACTAACAAATTACTGGAAATGATCTAACTTCTCTCATCAATTTCTCCTCTTACAAAAAAGAGCCTCATATCTAAAGCCAATTGCTCTGTCTCTGGATTTTGGGTCTTTGTACTTCACTCATTCATTAACCTATTGTAATTTTTGGCTTTGACTCTAGCCACTAATCCACAACGGTCCCTAAAAAGATCATTGAGGAATCTTTACGTGGCTTTTCAGTTCTCATTTTCTTGCTCTCTCAGAAATTTAACTTAGTGGAAAATTTCCACCCTCTCGAAAGTCTCTTTCCTTGTTTTTCAAAGTACCACCCCTTTATTTCATTTTCCCTCCTCTCTGCCTATTCTTTCAATCCCTCTTCCTGATCTTTCTCTTCCATCTGGCTCTTTAATATTAAAACCCCTGAAGGCTCAGTCTTAGATTTCCACTTTAATCACTCAGTGTTCTACCCTTCAAAAAATGATTTTTTGTCTACCATCACTTCATGCTGACTACCTCTGCACTTATACACCCCAGAGCTCTTCTGTAAGCTCTAGGTCATGAAACTGCAGAAGTCTAGTAATATTCTCACCTGGAATCTCCAGGACATCTCAAACTCAGCATGTACACATCTTTTCCTGACACTTCCTCCATTTTATCATGTAAATGTGTCATTTTCCATTGCCATCCAGCTCGGTACATGACACCATTATATGAGTATATATAAAGTTATGCAAGATAGAATCATAGTATCACTTTGACAACATTTGCCACTTCCCCCTTTTCCACCCCTTCTCCCAGCTCTATGCAATGAACAGCTCACGTACCTTGTCCTGACTCCCCAGAAGCCCCTGTCCTACAATTTTTGGCACTTTATCTCTTTGCAGTGCTCATACAATTTTACTGAAGCCCATATCTGTCTTATAACACCTACTGCATTTAAGTGGTGGGTCAGTGTTTATCTTATTCATCATTCTATCTCTAGCAACCATACACTTGAAATTTATAAATATTCAATGTAAGTACTAACAGGGGTGTCCAACCTTTTGGCCTCTCTGGGCCACACTGGAAGAAGAAGAGTTGTCTTAGGCTACACATTAAATACACAAACACTAATGAAAACATCTCATAATGTTTTAAGTAAATTTATGTTTTTATGTTGGATCACATTTATAGCCATCCAGGGCTACATGTTGGACACTCTTGAATGAAAATGACTTTGAATATTTGAATATTCATTTGAACACTTTAATCAGCTAAAAATTGCTATGCCCTCTCATGGAAGATTGAATTTATAAGCATTTAAATATCTAAAGCAAAATTTATGTATCTGAGTTTATTGATATGTTCACAGATGAAATACAAAGATTATGTGTAGTTAAGAATCATTGCAAAAGATTGTTTGCCTATATAAGATTCTACAAAAAGACAATGAGAGTTGGTTATAGGGTAAAACTAATGGATGCTTTGAGATCAATTTTAATGGGAAGGAGAAAATATAGAGTGTTACAGGTGATGTAAAAAAGAAAAGAAATAGTTACATTTGGTTATATAGTTATAGTAATATTTATAGTGAGCTTTGTAAGCTGATGTTCAAGTACTGTATTTATCATCTATCATTGTAAGGTTGGATAATTAACCTCTAATAGCCTCTTTTGTTCACACATGGAGACATACTTTAAGCCTAACTATATTAGGAATCATTTGTTTGATTTAAAAATATTAGAGATATTGAGTCTCAAACCCAGAGCTGAGATGAAGAATAATATACACGGGGGTTAGCAAAAGTAGGTGTACAGTATGAGAAACATAGGTTATTTTGTATGATTATTTATTAATTATTGTATTATTTCCCATACAAGCAACTGTAAACCTACTTTTACCTACCCCTATATAAAACTTCATGGGTAATGTGTTACTCAGTCCAAAACTGAGAGGCGTGGATGGACAAAAGGAGAATACTCACACCTTCCTCAAAGACTGCTGGAAGGAAAGGACAAGATCAGAAGGTTAAGAAATTCTAATTTTCAGTTATTTTGCTCTTTTCCAGGATACTGGGAACTGGGATCAGTAAGCAAAATACTTTTGGAAAAGCAATGTGAATAAAAAATCCTGGGTTCAAATTCTATCCTTGTCTCTTACCAGTGGAAAGAATGTGGGAACGTCATGATATTTCTCTAAGTCTCAGTTTTCTACCTATTTAATAATAATAAAAATTAACTCAATATCCTTGAAGAAATAAATCTTTCAATCAGAAAATTCATCTATTCTTTTTTGAGCACTGACTTTATGCTTGGTACTCATCTAGGGGCTATAGTTGTAAAGCGAGAAAGAAAAACCAAGTGAACATGGTCCCTATCCTTACAATATATAAGATTAAAAATATAGCCCTGGATGGTGTAGCTCAGTGAATAGAGTGTGGGTTGTGGATTGAAGGGTCATGGGTTGGATTCCCAGTCAGGGTACACACCTGGGTTGTGGGCTGGGCCATGTGAGAGGCAACGACACATTGATGTCTCTCTCCCCTCTCATTCTCCCTCTCTTCGCCCTCTCCCTAAAAATAAATAAATAAATATTTTAAAAAGATTGAAAATATAGAAAAATAAATTATGATACATACCACAAAATAAATACAAATGGCTAAAATAAAAAGTAATGGTGGAGGAGATACTTAATTAAGATAGAGTCCTCAAGAATGGGTTCTTGGGGCATTTTTTCTGCTATAAAATCAAGATAAGAGCTGGAAGAAAGTATAGTGTACTGAGCCGAAAATAGGACTTTGGACTCAGACTGGTTTTTAAGTTGAAATCTAGTAGATGAGAAAGATTCAAACAATGGACCGATTCAAATATTTTGCCTATTAACCTGATTCTATGAAGGTAACTGCCTCAGCCAAGTTTGAGAAAAGGAGCAGATTTTGCCCTTTTCAGCAATAAGATATGCCAATACCCCCCACTGATAGTTGATTTGCACCTTTTAACAAGAAGGTCTTTGACTCTTTTATCATCTGTGGTATTCAGAGACTTCTCACACTGTGTTAATTATATTCACCAAATGGAAATCAGCAATGTTTAGTGGCATCCAACTAATCTCTGAGAAGAATAATATTGTGGATTCTGTCACAAAAGTTACCAATGCCAAGGTTTACAAGAAAGTAGGTTAGTTATATCCAGGCAACATTGCCCGAGTCACAGTCCCACCCACGTCCTCTTGTTTTTTTGCATTTCTAATACAAGGATCACATATGTACATATTTCTGCAAGTACACATTTTCACTGAAACTCGCTCTTATCTGTGGGCTCACAAAGGCTATAAAGGATGCCCTTAAAAGGGACTGTTCTGCAATCTCATGAGCTCTGCTGCATGCTAACAGAATAAGAAGGGATTTGGAATTCATCTCGGAAGACTTCAGGTCCCCAACTGTTCTGAGTCATCTTTTTCTGATTAGTAGAGAGGCAGCATTTTAATAAGGGAGTCTCTATAGATGTAACATCCTTGCCACAGCCAGAGAGCGTGCCTTTGTAATACCCTGCACAGGGGAAAGGATTGAAGAACAGTCTCATTGAGAGGACAAATGTGTGTAGACACAGCTCTGATCTCAAGAGTGCAAAAAGCTCCAGTTGTTATTTCAAAATTCAATCAAACTTAAAGCACTGAAACATAAATCCATATTTATATTACCATAAACAAATTATTTACAATGTTAGGTCTGTACCTTCTATTAAGCCCAAAAGAAATGTTCCAGGATGTTCATATGTCCACAAGGTATGTGTTGTTCCTTGGTTGATTGATTCATTTATTTAGCGGTTCACAAATATGTGTTTTTGTGCCTACTGTGTGCCAGGCACTGTGCTAGGCACTGGGGATTCGCCATTGAGTGATGCAGAGCTGCTGAATGTCCTGGAGGAATTTAAGGACCTACCTGAAGGAGGAGGCAGTTATAAAACAAATAATCCCATGACATATTTAATTATAGATTCCTTAAGTCCTTTGAAAAAGCACAGGGTGTATTTGAGAGCTTCACCTACTGAGGACTAGTAGTTGCTATCAGGAAAACCCATTCCCTAAGGAAAGAACATTTAAAGACTTACATGGGGGATCAACAGGAACTTGCTAGGCAAATGTGAGTAATGATAGGGAAAAGGCAGGGATCCTTTACAGGCCAGCTTGATGACCAACTTCGTACAGATGACCCCGTGAGGACAAAAGGAACCATGGCAAATCAAAGGACTGGAAAAAAGTCCTGTGCAGCTGAAACTTGGTGAACAATTGGACATCTGGAAATAGTCTGAATTATATACAAGACATGTTAAGAAATGTGTATCCCTATTCTAAGGGCAGTCAAAAGCCACTGAACATTTTGAAGTAGAGGAGCTATATATTTTGAAAAAAAGCCATGATTTTAAAGAAAGGTCACTGTGAGTGATTTGCTAAAGAGCAAAGGTGGATATGTGATGTGCTGGGCATGGGTAGGGTGGGGGGAGGTTGTTCCCGAAGTTTAGATACTTAACCAAGGGGTAAAAGGCCTCCTGCTATAAATCAGATAATCTAGCTTAGAGTCCAGCCCCTGGTTACATAAGAGGTAAAAAAAAAATCATTGTAAAATTTTAAATAACACCAAGGAAAGGGACATTCATTCTGGAAACTTTCAATTAAAACAAATTTCCAATCTTAGTCCTAAACAGGTTATTTACATAACAAATATGTATGCTAAATGCATACGATAAACATGTTTTACCTGGTTTGCCAGCCCTATGTTTACACCAGTGCTTTACAAAGTGGGTCCTCGAAACAGTATTATCAGTATCAAGTATAAACTTGTTAGAAACAGAAATTCCCAGGCCCTGTTCTAGACCTCCTGAGTGATGCTCTCCAAGTGACTGTGATCCAGGCTTCAGTTTGGGAACCGCTAAAGTTTGAGAATAATTGATTTGTGCCAACAATGTTCACAAGCAAACAACTGTCAAGTTTTCCACAGCAAGGATGCTTGGTTACAGTCTATGAATTAGTATATGTACATGAAACATTCATAGACATTCATGCTAGCGGGAGTTCATGTCTATTTAAAATTATACATTCTCCTATTGGCAAATGGAAGTCCAGAGAGGTACAAGTCTTGTTCTGGTCATGCCTCGTTTGAGAGAAAAGACTTTGAGATCAGGCAAACCTGGGGTCTTTACTGTTGAAAAGAATAGGTCCTGTCTAGAAATGTGAAAAAAGAAAACTGATATCTGGGAACTTGTCTGATGTTCATACATCTAGACCATACTTCTCTCCTGCTGAACATAAAAGAAATCTTATAGATCATCAGCATCAGATGAGGTCATCCTGAAGCCATAATAAAGTGATACAAAAACACAGTAATTGCACCACTCACATAATACATGTGAGTAAGAAGCATCCCTCACTTCTTGGCCAAAATGAGTCATTGCTAAACTTTATATTTAGACTTTATATTTAGAGTTATTGTTAAACATTATATTTAGAATTTTATATTTAGAGTTATAACTCTTTATATTTAGAGTTACTGTTAAACTTTATGTTTAGAGTATTGTCCTCATGCTAGTCTTCATCTGTAAATGGAACTTACTGAAATGATAGAATTTCTCCCACTTCCTGACAGACCAAATTTAGAGCAAACCTCTGCTTCCTTAGACCTTCCCTAAAATTGCCCAAAGCTCAAACCCTTTAATAGGTTATTTCTAACATCATCTATCTTTGACACCTTATGGTTCCCCATAGTGTGCATTCCACCTGGTCTCAAACGTAATAAACTTGCTTGTTCAGCTGCAGGCGTGATCCCAGAGGCCCAAAGGGCATCGGCGATGGTGACGGCTGGTAGGAAAGTAGGAGGCTAAGGGGGAGGGTTATTTTTACATGGCAGTCATCTGGTTAGTTTTGGACTGTCTGACCTTTCAAAGATGCCATTCATTCTAAAAATCCCACATCTCATATTTTGGTCAGCCTCTTTAAAGAGAGATATTAGAACTTTCCTTCTTGATCAACAGGCAAATTGTCTGATTAGTAGTTATCAAACCATATTCCAGTGGGGTTTGGGAAGGCCAGTGGTAGGCCATTTGGGGACCCTACGGAATACCATGTGCAAGCTACTACAATACACTTCCATCCACGTTAACTGTATTTAGTTAATATAGTTAACTAAAATTCATTTATGGCTGACTGCTTTTTTAAACAATTATTACACAAGCCTGAGAGATCATTCACTGCGAGAAACTGAATATGCAAGTTGCTTTTAAATGTAGTGAAAATTTTGTAAATACTAAATCTAGCAGTTAATGAGGTTGACATAATATATTTGCTTAAGCATTTATTAATTTTTAGTTGTGCCTTAAATTTCAAGTCAGTAATATTGTATGTTTGTTTTACAGATCTCAGATTTTTCCTAGACCTTAGACATCCTCCCCACCCCCCCCTTTCAATGGGTAATGACCCTGTGTCTGGGCCCCCCTTAAGGTCACTCCTGCTATTTGTGCTTAATTGGTGGGAAATATATTTGGCATTTATTTTTTTATCTTTTTTTCTATTTGGAAGCCTCAAATGTAGAGGAAAGTTACAAGTAAAATATAAGTACACTGTTTTCTCCTGAACAATTCAAAATCAAGTTGCCAACCTAAAGCCCACCACCCCATCATTCTTTCAGTGTATTATTCCTAACCAACTAGGTCATTCTCCTACATAACCCCAACCCCAGCCATCAACCTCAGGAAATTATCACTGATGCATTGCTATCGTCAAATCCTTAGATCCCACTCAAGTTTTGCCAGTGCCCCAATATGTCTGGCACAAGAATTCAGTTCTGAATCATGTGTTGCCTTTTGTTAGGTTTCAGTTTCCTTCACTTTGGAGTATCCTCAGTCTTTCATTAACTTCTATGAACTTGCAATTTTTGGGGGGGAATGAAAGGCAAGTTGTTTTAATAAAGTTTGTCTTGATTTGCGGCTGTTTGATGTTTCTTGTTCATCAGTGACAGAAGTCTGCCTCTTTGGGGAGAGTAGCCCAGAAGGGTGCTGTGTTCTTCCCAGTGCAGTATGTCAGGTAACACTCAAATTCAGTTTGCCCCATCGCTGATGAGGTGCACTTCGATTGTGTAACTAAGGTGGGGTGTGCCAGGCTTTTCCACTATAAAAGCTATAATTTTTCTACTATAAAAGCACTATGTATTTGTTATTTTTATGTATTTTCTGGGGAGCTACTTTCAAATCCTGTAAATATCTCATTCCTTATTATACTTTCTATCCATCTGTCTGTCTGTCTATTAAAACTATGAGTTCACACTGATACCTCCAATTCCGATTCAACAGAGTTTGCTCCTCTTTTCCCCTTTTCGTATTTGTCATTTCATTCTCTGACAGTGAGAAGTCTGGCTCCCATTACCCTTAATATAATGTCATTGACAGGTTCCGTGACTTACAGTGAAACAATGTACAATGAAATCAATGTTACTATAGGCTAATTCATACAAACACTAGTTAAATTCCTACGGAATTTCATCAACATTATTATGGAGCGACATTGAAGTAAACAACATTATTTGAGGCCCTGTTGCATATTTATTGAATTAATCATTCCCAGTCACTGTCACTGCCTCTGACTGATCCCTTCTAGGCTCTAAAACTTCATGCTGTGCAGAACTTCTACATGGAAAGCTTCCGTCCCCAGTCTCCAATACCCCAACTCTACCTCAACTAATGGCTTTAAGGTTAATCGTGCCTTATAAAATTATTTCAGGAATAGAAGGGGAGAAAGAGGATTAAAAAGAAGAAAAAAAAGTAAGAGAAAACGCATGAAGAAGGGCTATCTGGCATGTTTACATTTATAGTAGAAAACATTCTCTGCTGGAATCATGTTACCTCCTTTTTTGCTCGCCTCTCCCACAATTAAATCAAAGGTGAGCCATACATACTACTGCATTGGGGGGTCCTTCGCTCATCAGAGGCTTCTGATATTTAATGTGCATATCAAATAATTACAACCACAATGTAACAACCGAAAAATGGTTATTACATTTTACATCTTTTTATTTGCTGGAGGAGGGCCTTCATTCTAAAGTTAAAACTCACTGATTTATCATATTCAGTTTTAATGTATTACAGAAATAATTTGCCTCTTATAAAGTAACACATTTTGTGAATGACACAGATCATATTAAAAATTATCTTCATAAGAAAATCACTTTCAATTATTTATGATAGCCTTTCCTGAGGAGAAGGTGGGAGGCTTTACAGCAGGGGCAACGCAAACTGTCGTTAAGGTTTTATTATCTTTACACAATACGTTGTCTCTGTGTTCTTGTAGGAGGATGTCACCTACCTCCTCTTGCCATTGGTTAAAAGGATGGAGACCTTGACAAAGTTTCATAACTTAGGATTATTGAATCATAAGAAATGCAATGCACTGTCCCTACAAATGCATACCTAGTACATAGTGAGTGTCCACCAATTTGAGTATTTTCATTACTAAGCACTCATTTTACTACTGAAGGTAGATGTGAGGATGATAGAACTTCGATATCTTGAATTCTAGTTGTATTCTCCTTGTTTTTCTACATATCTGAGCTTTATAGTGTCCATGCCTTTCTTATAATATAATAGTGATATAATAAAGTGGAAACTCATTGGTTATGACTGTAAAAGTGTATAGTAAACATTAAGACTAGAGTCCCAGAAGTTCTACCTTCAAAAGTCCTCTCAGGTCGTCTGCAGAAATTTTCTTTTAGAATTTTTTAAAACAATATGATCTAGCCCTCATTTTAAAACTGTAGAAACAGATCCAGAAGGGAAAAAAATATGTCGGCAAAAGTATGATCACTAAAAGAAGCTAAGACTAAAATCCCGGATACTAAAACCACAGATGAGGACTCCCACGTCAAAGAAAACTCACGACTGGGCTGTCTACATTTGCAAACTGGAGCATATAGACTAACTATTCATAAAGCAGATAAAAAGTGAAAGATGATAAATTCATTCATGCCATTCATTCATTTATTACAAAACTCTTTATTTAACATTTATTCAGTGCCAAATCCTGTGTTAGGCACCTAATAGCTTAGGCACACAGGCTTTTATAAAATCATTAGAAAGCAGCCACAGAGACTTCTATTTACAGAGATTTGTCACTAACACAGCTAAGAGAAAGAGGTACAAAGTTGACTATTGAGAATGAGATTCATTTGTTGGTGTAATGAATTGCTAAAGGCAGTGATATACAAAATGAGTGCAGAGCTAAGTAAGGCTCTGGGGCTGAACCATGGCACTAGGTTCTACTCAACTGAGCTAATGGGCATAGAACTCAGCATTGGCTCTTGCTAAAGCCTGAAACCCTTCATCTAGTTAAACGTGGAGCCAACAGGATCTGAAAGTGTACCTCAGGATATTCATCTGTTAACTTTGGAGGTATAAAATGAGGTAGACAGTCCATTCTTTTTGCATTTGGCATGAATCTAGTTTGCTGAATGTGGCATCGTTTGTTACTTTTTGGGGAGAAATAAGTAGAGGCGGAAAATGCTTATAATGGCCATCTTTTTCTCTTAGACTTCCCAATCATAGAAAAACAAATCATATGAGACCCTAACAGAAATTCCAATTCCAGAACAACAAGAAGGGAAATACATCCCTTGAACAATTGTTCTTTATTACTTTGAAAGGAAAATAGATTAAATTGATTTGAAATAGTGATCTTGTAAAGTTTTTCTCCTATATGAGACTCTTTTTAACAACTTGTGCTATATAATGAGCTATTTGAAGATTGACTGTGTAGAAATCACGCATGTGTGATCCCTGGAACTATCTGATATTTATAGTAGTATAGTTTTTTCTCAATATATTGGTAGATAGTCTGAGTTAAAGTAATATCCTTGGAGTCCACTATCAGAAAGAGATGAATAATTTTGTACATTTGTTGTGCTTGATGGGTATCTCTTTGACTGCATATATCTTAGAGTAAATGTACCTTAATATTAGTCATCTGCTTCTTTTAAAGTACTAACTATATGAAGATAAATAAAAATACTTATTTATATAACAATAATGGTTACAGAATGAACTTTCTAATACTTTGCATGAATTTAAGGTATCCCCCAGTATCCAGCTACCTATACTATCTTC
>VMDR010012221.1:0-27439 GCA_007922815.1 Macrotus californicus | reverse complement strand
AATAATAAAGGAAAAAAAAATGTTACAAACTAAGCTTATCCATTTTCCTGTTGAGTGCTTGCATTTGAGGAGTCTCCATTTTTCTAAGGACATGGTGAGAGGATTCAGGGATGCCCCAAACATTCAATAATTTATTTAAATACACAGGAAAGAGAAAGTCTCAGAGGTGTGGAAAGCCACTGCAAATGGCACTACAGAAGGGGAGAAGAAAGCAACAATGCAAAAAACCATGAGAAAGCCAAGATCCAGCACCAAGACGATGAAGCCCTGTGGTGAGCTGGAGTCTGGCATCTCCTAGGCTCTCCTTGAGCTGCATGTGAACTCGGACCTCAAGGCCTAGCCGCAGCAGCTGACTATAACAGCAGCCAAGCCCACCATAGGAACTTGAGGATATTTTTTTTGTTTCAAGAAAAATGTTCCCAACACCAACAGACACACTGGGGCCACAGCCCACAGCTCAGCTAGCTTCACCCCTCTGCTTGGGTCACGACAGAGCTGATACCCAACCAGGAGGGCCTCAGCTGCTCCACCAACGTGCAAAAACTCTGGCGACAGGGTTTAGTGGAAAAGGAATCTTTTATTTAATTTGCACAATATCTGGGTAACAATGGTAAGGGGAGACAATGGCCAGAATATGACCTATTCCAACTACTACATAGATTCAAGAACTGGAAATAACACAAGGACGACACTCTGTTTACAGTGCTGAATTGAGCTGGCCACAAGCAGCTCTCAATTTATGACCCATCACCAAGGCCTCGTTGGACCAGACAAATATCCTTGTTCTTAGGAACATGTGCCTCAGATTACAAAAATTAAGTGTTTCCTGAAAAACTAGAATGCTGACAAGAGTCATCTAAGACCACTGAAGAAGACACGTAAAGACTTTGGTCCCATGTAGTTATTTTCTCCCTCTATAAAACCCCCCAAAACGAATATTTTAGAGTGACATGCCTGTGGGGGGGAAGGGTGAGCGGCCTGCCATTGATAGGCCAAAGTCTCCTCCCCTCCTCTCTTCTCGCCCCGATGCCTAGGGACCAGAACCTCCAGCCCCAGGTGCCCAGGTGCCCGATGAAGGGGAGACAGGCATTTCTGTGCGCTCTTTAAATCCTTCCTTCAGTATCCCTTGTGCGGCCAGCGTGTGTCACCCTGGCTTTAAGGAGATGCACACAAGAGCAGCTCAACCTTTTCCCCATTTCTGGGGGTCAGGTCCCCCAATACTGATTCTCGGCTTTAAAGAAGAGTCCTACATTCCAGGTTTCTCATTCCCAGTTGGGAAAGCGAGCTTATCAGATTGGAGAGGAGAGAGCCAAGGGATGAGGCCTTATCTTTCTGTGTCACCCTGTCCTGGGAGCCAACCCAGAACAATGGCAGAGAGCAGGTGACCAGGACAGCAGGGCTGCAAAGGGCCAGAGCTCTGCCTGGTAGGGAAGGGCCTCCTGAGGATGCCCAGAAGGGAAAATGCTCAGTGGTTCCCTTTCAGCGTCAATGGAATGGGAACCAGGGCCACTGGAGGCAAGAGTGCCAAGGTGCACCATCCAGATCAGCACCACCTAAAACATCAGTGCCACTGGAGACCAGTGTGCCATGCATGCCCGTGGTGCCTCTCTGGGACCCAACCCACAGCGTGGTGCCACTCAAGGCTACTGTGGGCAGGACCCGGCTGCTCAGTGACCAGCAGGAGCAGGTGTTCTGGGTTGTGCAGCAGGCTCCTATTGAGACCAGACTCCAGACGTTGAGAACCCATGCCGCAGGGGTCCGTACAGGGAGCGACTGACAGGCCCCTTACGCCACCTCCTTGTTGCCTGTCCCTCCCAGTAACCTGGACAATGAAGGCCTGGACTCCAGGAGCCTGTTTGCTGAGGACTCAAGCATTCGCACTACACAGTGTCTTCCTTCAGTAGTAATGTTTTGCAGCCAACAACGGCAGCAATGGGGGCTGCGGAAAAGAAAGGTGAAGTGATAAAGCAAATAAGAGGGGACGGAGTCAGGCTGCCACTCCTCAGTGACAGGATCCCTGCACAGGCTGACACTAAATTCAAGGTAGTAAATGTGACCAACAAAATTGAGGCCTATAAAGGAAAATTGAACATCAGGGCAACAACTGTGTAAAGACGGTGGTGAGAAATTACCAAGTAGAGGAGCAAATAGCTCCCAACCATGTAAAACAAGCACAGCTCCTGGAGTAGGAGAAGATGAAAACCACTTTGAAGCAGCAGTTGAGTAAGTGAGAAAAGAATCGTTAAAGAAAAAGAGCCAGTACAGGGAGATGCAGATGTGGGGGGGCAGGTGCTCGGGGAAAGCGCAAGCTGCAGCCACTACAACCGTAAGTATTGGAAAACAGAAGACAGGAGATGAAATGGACAGCCCAGGCCTCGGCGGTTGCAACACAGAGGCAAGCGTGTGAGTTCTTTGTCGACCTGAGAACAGAGAGCCAGAGGATCCAGACCAGCTCAGATTTGGTGCAGCCGTCCCGGCAGCACGGGGACTCAGCACAGCTCTCCTGGTAGCCTGGGGACTCGGTGCAGGTGCCCCAGCCCCGCAGGGATGTGTGCGGCACCCCATGAAGCTTACAAAATCTGAGGTCTTAGCCTCAGTAGCAGGAACAGGGGTACCTTGAGTTTCTAATCCAAGACAAGCCATTTCTTCAATCCCGTCCCCAGAGACTCCAAAACCTTCTTCCCTGGGTACCAAAATGAGGATCAATTAATCCACAGTAATTCCTATTGAATAGGACTGATTCGTTAAGGACTGGAGCAAGTATTTCTAGGTGCTGCATACCAGGGGGATCCCCTTAAAACTGGAATTATCTTTTGGATGGCAATCCCTTTGTAGTATAGGCTCCCCCGCTCACCCTAGGTGAGTGTTCTAGGAACCACCTGTAATCAGTGTGCCAGCTAGTATTGTTGTGAGAGGCTGAGTCCGGGTTCACTGAAATGTTTTTGAAGACTCTTTCAAGGCATTTGCCCATTTCATGAGTGAGTTATGAGTACACCTGCCCACCATCACACTGAGTGTTCAGCAGTTTTTGACCAGAAATGGCATGACCCCCATGCCCCACCCCTTCCCATTCATGCGGTCTCTCCCCTGGCGACTTCCTTTTGTTTCCCTGGATGAAAAAAGTCCTCAAAGGGAAATGTTTTGCTGATGTGGAAGAGGTGAAACAAAAAATGGCAGAAGTGCTAAAAGGCATCAAAATCAAGGAGTTGGAAAACGGTTTTGAGCAGTGGGAAAAACATCTCAACAGGTGTTATCCATCAAAGGGAAGGTACTTTGAAGGTGGATGAAATTTAAACATGTAAGAATACACAATTTTTTTTATAGATAAATAGTTTTTTATTTTTTTTGGTCCTCCCTCATACACCTTGTTAGGAAGGCTATTGGATCTCACTGGCTACCGTGAAATCGCCATCATAATGTTGGTGTGAGGGATTAGGTGCTTTTTACAGCTGAAGTGCTAGGTATTTGCGTGAGCCCTCATTAGGGTTTTCTTTCACTAGGTTGTTTCAGTAAATTGAGAAAGAAAGAGAATAAAGGGGGTGTGTATTACGTCAACTCTTTTGAAAACGTGAAAAAATACCTCCGGAATTAGTGAGGCAGCCTAACGCCTCTACGTTTTTTTTTTGGGAAAGTGAAAAGTTTGAAAATATCTGGACAACAAGTGACAACACCCTAAAACCCTTTGTGCCATGTATTTCCCTAGCAGCGCCCTACATTCATTACTTTACTTTTAGGTCCCCTGTTACATTTTCTTATTATAGCTGCCATGTACTTATGCCTTGGGAAGAGAACTGGAAGTGGTACTTTTTTATACTATCGATTTTTAGGGTAGGATTTTTTTTTTGTATTTATGACGTATTGATGGTTAACCAGGGATTTATTTAAAATTGTCAGTAATAAAACACTGTAAAATAATTTTCTTGAATTCTGCTTTATTGATATGTACAAATGATCCCTTTAAATTGCATGAAGTGGTGTGCAGCACCTCGCCCCCAGTGAAGGGATGCGCCAGGGTGTGAGGCATACTTGGGATCCTGGAATGGGAGCAAGGAACATTTTTAGGGGTTTCCCCAACCTTCCTCCAGGCCCAAATTAGAAGAGAAAGAGAAAAATAATTGGGTTAAAAAGGCACTCTCCCTCAATGTGCCTTTAATTTCTAGCTTTAACAGTTTTTCTGTTAAATATGTAGTGTTTTTATTGACAAGCTTTTTGTCATTAAAAAAGTAAACCTACGTGGGTTAAGAAAGGAAGAATATTACCAAAGTACGATTGCTGTTATAACCTAACGCCTCTCATGGAGTAATCTTGAGATCAGGCGTGCTAACTTCTGAATATATTGCATGAATTGCTTTCATGGCCCCCCAGCTGGTACAAAAGTCAGTCAGTGATGCCTTCCCACAGAAGTGAATTTGAGGCAACCACTCACGAATTATATTCATACACATATTGCTCATTACCTTTTACACAATGGCTTTTGATCATGTCTATTGCAATAAATTCTGTAAGTTATATGCTCCTAAACTTATTTTTTTTTAATCCTCACCAGAGGATATGTTTATTGATCTTAGAGAGAGAGGAAGGGAGAGAGAGGACATCAATGTGAGAGACCTCAGTTGGTTGCTTCCTATATGTGCCCCGACCAGGGATGGAGCCCATAACATTTTGGTGTAAGGGATGATGCTCCAACCAATTGAGCCACCGAGCCAGGGTGCTCCTCAGCGTATTTGAACACCTTTGATAAAAATTACAAAAATATTTTGTGTAGTTCACACCTTACGGGACTGATAAGTCCAGGGTTCCTATTTTCATAGATGGCTTTGTGGCCACTCAGACTTTTGTGGAATTGTATGCAAAATCTGACATGTCCGCGAATCCTTCTGGAGAGTATTTTTTGTTAGGTTCCGTCATATTTCAAAAAATATCTGTGACACACAAAAAAGGAACACATCCTAAATCAAGTTTGGGTGAATGATAGGTAACAATCTAGTGTTTCTTTCAGTAGATGCTCTTGATGGCCTGGGATTTATAAGGTCCTTGCATGGATGTGGCATTGATTCATCACCTAGTGTGCCTTAAGACAGAGCACATTTCTCCCTCCGTCAACGTGCTGGATGAAACCGCCTCTATTTCCTTGCCGGCAGGGTGAGCTCTCACCCTAGTTTCCCTGGAGCAGCCTTACTTCACACCTGTCTACCAGCGTAGTTAGCAGTCGCACCTCTTCTGCTCTCCAGAGTGTCCCAGTTTGAATGATATGATCACCCTAAACACAACGCAAGGCATGTGTAAAGGGCCTTTGGTGAGGCACCTTTATCCCTTAAGGAAAAAAAATAAATTAAAATCAACTTCCAAACAGAGCTAGCCTTGCCGGCAGCCAAGAGAGATAGGCAGCCGTCTTACCAGTTTTCATTAAAATTAGCCCAAACAGGGGCTTACAGATCCCCACTCGGAGTGAAAGTTCGGCCATAACCGGCCCCTAGGGACATACTTCCTGTTTAAAAAACCCAGCCTCACCATGTGAAGTGAAAGCCAGTTGTGTGTCAGTCTTGAAGGGTTGGGTGTTTTTCATTTGGCTTAAGAATGTGATATGTTGAAAACGAGCTGGGAACACAGTTTAACCCAGTTCCCACCCAAAGCTAAAAGGCAAATGAATCCTGTTTTTATTTGCCTGGTACAATAGAAGCTGTGATAGTTAAAACAAAGCTGAGATGTGATGAGCTGTGTGGACTCCTCCACACGGTCATAAAGCTAGGGCCCGAAACCTGGAAATAGAATGAGATCGTATACTGCCTGGACTCCCAGCCCTCATTGATACCTAACCCCTCCCTTTCTGGTCGTCTGAAGCTGAGAGACATATGGTCCTATCAACAAGAGTGTAGGCAATGTTATTTACAAGTGCCCCCTAAAAATTGAGTGGCTCTTATTTCTCCCCATGTGCTTCTGTCCCAATAGGCTATCCTGCTTCCAATTCTGTCAACATGGCTGATGTTTCTGACAAGTATGGTGGGTTTAGCGAGGGATCTTTCTCTTGGGCATCTTTCTCACCACTAAGCTGGTCTTAGACCATCATTTTGAGTGCCTGAAAAGCCAAAGCAATGAGTGCTTCTGATAGAACCTCAGATTCATGCCTAGTCTCTCACTGTTCAAGAGAAGATAGAACTTTTATGTATCTATGGCCAAGCACCTCCACCTGCACCCCCAACAGTCTGGTACTCAAGAGCAGGGAGTGCTGCTGGGAAGATTTCCTGTGTTCCTAGGGTGAAGTTTCCTCAGCAGTGGTCCCCTGGAAAGTGTGAATGAGTCTGTAAATACTCTACTTTCCTGGCTAAGCAAGTAGGCTTATGCTTCCCTATTTATTAAACTTGATGTCCAATTCCCTTTGCTCTGCTCCTTATTAATAACTAGTTAACGACCTACGGTTATACCCCCAACCCCTCTAGGGACTCTCTCCCACTCCCACCCCTGGCAACTTGCATCATCTTAATGATTGAATTTCAACAGTACTTTCCAGAGAGCCGTGTGGACAGTGCACCCAGGTGTTTGGCCAGATGCCCATGTTTCTGATCTACTTCCTGAAACAGCCTCTATATTTCCTACCAAAGTGTCAGCTTCTATTGTTGTAACTTTGAGACAAGACCCTGGGAAACAAATTACAATAGAGAGAGCTGTTGGCATGTTTTTGGCCTGAAGTCATACCCCCTGAGCTGCACATTTATAAAGAAGTGTGGCCGTATATTCTTCTGGAACCACTCAGGACTCAGTTTGGGTAGGTGAGGAGCAGGTGGAAACCTCACCTGTCACTGTCACCCCTCACAGCATGCACCGCCCGATTATCAACGCCAACTCTCCTGTATACTGAGCTCAGGGATTTCATGCTGGTCAAGGCAAAACATATGTCCACAACAAGGAAGCAGTCACACATAGCAGGCTTTATTTGGGGAGCACTTGGACAAGTCTGCATGTAGGGGGAGTCCCTCCCAGGATGAGGCCTTTCAGAGCCAAAAGGGTGGGGTCCTGTCTAGAAATGAAAAAGAGCAGGCATCTCCAGGGGGAGAAGGGAATCAATTGGGGACCTGAGGTATCTCGTGAGTTTGCTCAGCAACGTGGTGAGGGGTCTCCGGGTCACAGAACCCACAAGGGCTGCTGTGGGTTGAGTCTGTTCACACCCCCAGGGTCTGTCTTATTCACAGCCAGGAAATGGTGGTGCAGATTTTACAGTACATAAAGCAGGCAGACATTAAATGGCTAAGATGTGCTTACTTCAGCTATGATTTAAACAATTGCATGTGTAAGAATTGGGGCTAGGACAGGTAGTTTTGGAAAAAATGGTCCAGCCTGCTGGGCAGTGAAAAAATCCACAGGGCCAAGTGATCTGGGATCTTTAGTTCATTTCTAGAAAACCCTGCTCACATGTCCTCTCATGTAGTTAATCTTTCTCCCCAGAATAGCCAATAATCTGCTGTCCTTGTCACTGGATCAGGCTTCCTTGCAGCAATCAAGGCCACCAGCATAATGTGTGGACAGGAAATTCAGGCAAACGCCCGAGTCAGGAAAAAATTCTCAAAACTGATCAACCTCTTTCCTACTCATTTTCCTCCAACCAAAGCCTCTCTGGGGTCCCTTGGGGAAAAACACTCAGGCACCCCCTTCTCGCCTCCCCCCCACACACAGACATATTCAGGGTCGGACCTTTTGCCCTCGTCCTTCTCACGATCAGGGGACCACACCGGTGACCAACAGTCTGCCTGGCTCTCTCACTGACTCAGAACCCACAGCATTCTAAACCAACTGTCCCATCAACAGCTCTGCCAAGAATCAGCAGTTATTTCAACTGCCCGGCCCTGGAAGAGCAGTTAATGCCACAAACAGAAAGCGGCCACCTGGGCTGGAGCGTCGGTGGCTTAAGGAATTGAGTCTGTAGGCCCTGGTATGTGGCTGACTTATGATTTCAGCTCCTTTCAGTTCAGCCTTCAACGAGACCAGAAGAACTTGGCAGTGGCTGTACTTGCCACTTTTCAATGTAATTTTTTCAAACTTACTGCAAGTATATTCTGAATGCGCCTGGGAACCATTCTTCGTTGGACCTTTCTCAAAACTTACCGTACAGAAGGGCAGATTTTCACCTCACTAACACTCTCTAAAACCTCCATAAAAATAGACATCAGGGGAAAGATCATTAGGGACAAGGGCTCCCTCTCCCCCTTTCCGGACACCAGGGACACTGAGATGGCTGACACCAGACCACTCTGCTCTTTCCTCTGGATGTCTAGGAATTCCCTAGAGGCTTGATGTCCTTCTAAATCTTTACATCAGCATAAATGTTCTTGCCTGGCTGTGGCTGCTGTGGCTCGGTTGGCTGTGCTGATTTTTGAGCAAACTGTTAACGACAGGCCAATGATCTGGGCATCTTCGGTTCGTTTACGTACAACTGTGCTCATGTGGACTCATGTATTTTCTCTTTCTCTGCCAAAGGGCCAATCTGCCATCCTTGTCACTCGTTCAGGCTTTCTGGGGCAATCAAGGCCACTTGCCTACTACTGGGAGAAGAAATGCAGGCAAAGACCTGAGTCAGGAAGATTCTCGAACCCGACCAGCCTCCTTCCTGCTCACTTTTCTCCACCCAAAGCCTCTCTGACCGAGGTCCCTGCGGAAAACCTAGCCCGTTGCCACACACAGACACGTTCAAGGTCGGATCCTCGGCTGTGAGTCCCTTCTCACGACCAGGGGACCACACTAGTGACTAGGGCGCTCCTTGGCTCTCAAACTGTCTCAGAGCCCAGAACATTCTAAAACCAACTGTCCCGTCAACAGCTCGGCCAAGAATCAGCAGTTATATTTCAACTGTCCAACCCCGGAAGGGCCGTTAATGCCATGGCCACCTGGGCTGCAGCTTCCGGTGGGTTAACGGATGAAGTCCGTAGGTCCGGAGGCAGGGCCGACTCACGATCTCTGAGCTCTTGATACTTTCTGTGCGACCTTGACTGAGACCTGATAAACTTGGCAGTGGCTGTCCTCGCACTTCACTCTCAAACGAATTTCTGCCTCTGTGGCTGCAGCACTTCTGTTTGGCTAAGGAAAGTGATTTTCCACACGCCAATGAAAAGAATACGGCTTTGCCTTTTCACCGTTTCCCCTGACACATGAGGCATTAAATAGCTACCGTTGTTAGTTTCGAATCAACTAAAAATATAATCTCCACCGTAACTTCATTTGAATAATTGGTAAAGCGCATCCTGTATTTGGGCAGGATGTCATTTTTTCAAAATTATTGTAAGTATATTCTGACTGCCCCTGGCAACCATTCTTCATTGGACCTTTCTAGAAACTTATTACACAGCAGGGCGCGTAATCCTCCATGAAGACAGACACAAGGAGGACAGTCTATTAGGGAGAAGGGCTCCCTTGTCCCCTTTCCGGACACCAGAGGGGCTGTGTGGCTGACACCGCATCACTCTGCTCTTTCCGAGACAACATTTTCTCTCACCAGATGCACACCCCCATTCCATTTCAGGACCCAGAATTAGGGGGGCTATAGAGACAACAGCCAGCACACAGTTTTGCCCAGCCAGTGAGTAACTCCAGAATACCGACCCCTACCCCTGACGCTTCTTCAGGTACATGCAGTTGTAGAAAGGAAGACACTATGAGGGTCAGATCAATCTGTGGAAATGTATAAGAGTATTTTTTTTATTTTTTTTCTACTCTGCTAAGTTTTATTTTTTAAAGATCAGAATCATGGGCTGACTCAAAGATCAAAGGCTTCCAAAAGCAAGTGTAGAGGAAACTAGTTAAAAGGCAAATGCGTTTCCTGGAGCACGTACCTGTCAAGTAAGTACATTGGACTCCCGAGGACGAAAAACCACACACTTAATCCAAGCAGAGAAACTGGTCCTGAGAAAAAGCACTCACCGTCTAGTTTATAACAGATGCCGCCTTTTCAAGATGTTTTCTGTCAGCTGTCAAAGAACGAAAGATTCGCAGTAAATACCAAGCCAGCACGTTACGGCGCTGTGTATGTCATGTACATGACACTCTGTCACATGGCGATATCTGAATTGGGTCGAAAAGTAAAAAACAGAGACAAAAACGAAACACCAAGGAAGGAAACATTCTGTATGAGAAATAAAGCGGGCCTTGAACAGCAGCACTTTTATTTTTCAGAAATTGCCCCCAGCGGGGTCTCAGTGATGAGGAAGTGTATCCTGGGGCCCCACCTGAGGGAGCTGGGGGAACAGAAAACCAGTACGGGGTTGCTAATTCTGAATGACGCCGGGAGCTTCGCTGGACGTGGCCCGAGCTGGAGGGTGTGGAAGTAGTTTAGGGAGTTAGGTCTGCGCCTGCTGCTGCTGCTGGACAATCCAGCGGGTGGCAAAGGAGAGAAACAGGAACTAAAGGCCACAAAGAGTCTTGGTACAGTTTTCTCTTGGGAAATTGAATGACCTACGATTATTCGACATGAATCAAATGGACATTTACATTCTCACGGTGACTTCAATCCGGACACAGGCAGGGGGTGACCTGCTGCTTGGCAGGGCGTTAACTTTCTCCAACCCATCGCTGGTATAGTCTGGCTGCTGCTGGGAACGGTCCCCATTGGTCCCGTCTGGCATGATGGTGCCCGGAAAGATTTCGTCATCGCTCATGCTCACCCGAATCTACTCTGTCGAAATATAGACATCAGAAAGAGTCGCTAGAGGGAGGGGATCACTACTTCCTCTGGACGCCAGCGAGGCTGAGCTGGCTGACACCAGGTCACCTGCCCTTTCCTCTGGCTTCAGAGCAACTTCCTGGAGACTCGCTCATCACAGAATTACACATGCGAGGCCCATTTCTCTCACCATGCTCCCATGCTCATTTCGGTGGCCGTATCCAGAATGAGGGTGGCTACACAGACAAAAGCCAACTCCTTTTTTAAATTCAGTCAGTAAATAATTTCAGGATACATAGCAACATCCCCGATGCTTGAGACAGCTGCATCACTGGGGGGGTGGTGATAGGACCAAGCTGTGCGACTTTACATGGGGCTATTTTTTCTTGATGAGTTGTTGAAAAAATAAATAAGTGGAGCAGGATTTGAATCAAAGGTGAAAGACCACAAAAGCAAGTAGAGATGACCTCTGTTGAAAGGCAGAAGCTTTTCCTGGGGCAAGTATCACTCGAGCTCATGGGAATTCCAATGACAAACTGTAATCCAAGGTGGGGAATGAATGGCCTGTGAGGAAAGACTCCACCCTCCAGTGTGTAGTGGATTCTGTCATTTCAATCAGACAGGACTGTTTGCCTTCAATCAGATATCACAGGGTAAAAGACAGGTCAATATTCATCTAACATCCAAGGCACTCTGTCTTGCTAATTATACACGGTGGGATTTTTGTATCTGAATTTGGAAAGGAAAAATACTGTTGAAGCCACATTTGTCTGTAGCTTCAATAGAAGTGGACTTACTTGAACCCCTGACTTTCTGACCGCAGCAGGGTGTCAGACGGACTTAGGGGCACACAACACACAGCAGCTGCCAGCACTTCGGTGGCAGCTAATTCCGGACCACTCGGGGAGCTCTTCTTGGGTTTGGACAAGGGGCTACAGGGTATGAAGGCGATTAGTTAATAGTATGGACTGAACTGCTGGGCCATCCTGCTGGGTGGAAGTTAGATGATGAAGAGGAGCAGAAAAGTGTTAGGTAGCCGAGGGCGGCTAAGAAAGGACCGGGAGCCAGAATGTTCCAATTAAGGGCTTTTATTCAAGGCTGGACACTGTGATCAGACAGGCTGAGTCCGAGCAGATGGCAGCAGCAAGGGGAAGGGTAGAGGGGTTTTTAAGGGTGTGTAGCAGACCCCCAGGGGAGGGTGGGTCACCCTGCTGATCTGCCCCAGGTGTCCTGGGTATAGGTGTTTGCAAGACTATGTCCTCTGATCAGGGATGGCAGACTCCGGGGAGATTTATGGGCCTTGCCCTGAGGGAGAGGGGAGGGGCAGTGAGGATTCAGTGGGTAATAGGGAATCTCGAGGTCAGGTGCACACCTTCTTGGCTCCAGCATAGGTGGTGGCTTAGGTCCTCTATGTCCCAGTACCTTCTAACAGAAAGAAATAAAACAAAGACTTTGTATAGTTTTCTCTTACCTATGGGACGGTGAAAACCTTTAACTATTCATCATGTAAAAATTAATTGGAATTTTCACAGCACCTTCAGTTCAAACCAGGGGTGTCCAGCCCGTGGCCTGCCGGTGGCACGCGGCCCAGGATGCCTATGAATGTGGCCCCACACAAAATCGTAAATTTACTTAAGGCATTACTTAGTTTTATTACTGACTTTTACACTAAGTTGTATTACTTAGATATGTACATTTTCTGTATTAACCATCACAAACCTGGGACCTGCTGAACGATTTTTAGAGGATTACGCCAAGGGCCGCTGCATAACTAGGGCTATTGTAGGAGGGCTTTTTTGCTTATCTGTGGGGGCGAGTATTGTGATAATTACACACGGACTTTGTTTTGCTCCTCAGTTTTCATTAGTGTTTGTGCATTTGCTGCGTGGCCCAAGACAACTCTTCTTCTTCCAGTGTGGCCCAGAGACGCCGAAAGGTTGGGCGCCCTTGGTTGGAACGTAGGCTTGGCGCACGGGGCTGGGGAGCAGCACATACATTTTTCAAACACTCTCGGTGTATGCTGGCTGTTCCTGGGAACCCTACCGCACTGGATTTTCCCAGAATGTCGGTACCCAGAAGGACAGATTGCATTACTAATAGCCCCTAAAATACAATCTGTAGAAACAGATAGAGCATGACTAAATTTACTAGCGGCAAGGGCTTGTCCCTTCCGCCGGACAGCAGCTGGACTGTGCAGGCTGAAACCTCATCACCATGCTCTTTCTTCTGGATTCACGGCACTTCTCCAGAGACTCACTCCGCATAAACCTCCCGCACAGGGGATTGTTTCCTTTGGCCACACCCCCTTGCCTATTTCAGGACTCAGCATTAGAGTGGCTGCATGGATGAGAGCCATTTTTGCCCTGTTCAGCCAGCCTGATATTCCAGAATCCCTGTTGACATCCCTGATGCTTGAGGCATCTGCAACAGTAGTAAAGAAAACACTGTGAGGCTCGGGAAAAAACAGCTGTGCACTTCTACAGGGTCTTGTTTTCAAAGAGAACAGAATGTGTGCGTTTTATTTTTCTTATCGATAAGGTAACATCACTTCCCGAAGACATGGTACAGTTTTTCTTGTGTGTTATTTCACATCCAGAGGAGACACATCCGCCTCTGCTTGTGCTTTGGGTTCGTCTTAGCAAGCACTAGGTGAACCATGCCTCTTTGCCTGGCAGCAGTCCCGGCAATGCTGCTTGGTAATGCCATTCGCCTTGAACCCCAGAGCTGGCTGCAGGCTGGGCAGGGGAGGTCAGGCGAGAGGGGAGTCCACCAGTGCACTGGATTTCACACCTGCTGAGCCTGCAACACGCAGGGGCCCCAACAGGAGGTTGGAGAGCACGTGAGGTGTCGCTGTTCAGCGACTCAGATGTAGGAGAGTGTTCACAGCAGAAACCACCATTTTCCTTATAAAAAGAGTTGCCACGTCGTGGCCGAATCTGGAAAAGAACGGCCAAGGATGCATCCCCTTACCACACTTTTTTTTTTTTTTAACTCTGTATGAGTTCAAAGCACAGGAGCAGATGATTGGATTTCCACGGTGCTTTCTTCTGAAGCTTGTTAATGGATGGCTTCTGTCGGAAATGATGGCTGGTTTTGGAGAATTCTTACCCTTGGCCTTTGACTTTCCTATATGACCAATCCATTGAGAGATGATGAGGTGAACTCCTTAGAGAGCTTTGATAGGTGTGAGCAAGACACCAGAGGGTCTGGAGGCGGTGAGAGAACCTCTGCTGAATCGTTTACTGAGGCCAAGAAAATGACAAGGGGGAGAGGGCAGGAAAGGCATGATACAAAGGGTCTTTGTACAGTTTTCTCTTACATATGGGAAATGAAAAACCTTATAACTACTCACTGTGAATGAAAACAAAACTGGAATTTTCACAGTACCTTCACATAGGTTGGGCACCCCCGGTTCCTTGGCTGGGCATTACTTTTTCAAAGCCACTGCTGATAAATTCTGCGATTCTTGGTAAATCTCACCCAGTGGTTCTACCTGGAATCTTGATAACCAGCCGGGGTACTTGCTTTTGGGGTCTTTGGCATTGGGCTCAACCCTGTTCTGCAGCTGGTTTTTATCCTTGAACTATGAGGGCGCTGCTCCTGCGGGAAAGGCCTTTTCTGTTTACTTCATTTTTATTTCTTTCAGAACCCACTGTTTTATTATATAGTAAGTCCTGTTGTCCTCGTAATAAACAACTTTAAAAATAAAAGCTAAATAATGTACTTTAGTCCATGGATGAGTGATAAATGGATATTAACATATTTTAATCTTTTTGGAATCGTAAAAGTCACGCATCTTATTAAAAAATTCCACCACCACCTAAAAGGGATTTGCAAGCGCCACCCCCAGAGGTGACCGTGATGCGTAGTTTAGGGGCATCTCTCTGGCTTAACCTCTCATTCTGTCTTTTTTTGTCACGCGCAGACTCATTTACACACGTGGGTGTCTGCCTGTTGAAATCACACGTACGTGGTCTAAACCAGGGGGGGATCCTGGTAGCATAGGGTTGGTCTAGGTGTCTCACCTATGTGGACACCTGAGGTCTTTATCTGTTGGCATTTGGAGACCCCTGCCCCCACTTCAGCAGCTGCTCGGCTTCACTCTTCCGCTTCACTCTTCCATGTGGTCTAGGATGGATGGGTACCAGTCCCTCTCCAAAGACCGCGTTTTCTTCAATTCGTGTCAATTTCACCGATGCTCTGACAGGCTCTTGAACATACATCTTTGAAAAATTGCGCCGGTATTTCTGTGGGGTAACCTCCTAGGATAAGCACCTGCGGCAGTTTGAAGGGTTCAGCACACCGTTCCCCCAGAGGAGGCACCTTTCTCACCTCTCTCCAGGGGATCTGCTGGGTTCTCTGCTTCCTGACTTGGTCCCCAGGGCGGTTCCCTTCCTGACTTGAAGCCCGCCAGTCTGACGAAGACAGTGCTGTCCCCAGGGCTTACAGTGCATGTGTCCCCATTGGAGAGGCCCTGGTGGGTGCACTGCCTCTCCCTGAAGTGCAAGAAGTCCTTGTATTTTTTAAAACACTGACTTTTGAGAGTTTTCTGCATCACGGGGATTGTTAAAACTTACTTTGGCCTTGGGTTATAAGGGCTGCTTTCCAGCTGGTGGTTTTTCTTCCCAGCTTTCTGCATTTTTCTTAGTTTTGTTTTGGGCGCATGGAGAGTTAGCCTTTTTCTGCCTGGCTATAGGTTAGGGTCACACTCATCATGGCGGTCCCCACTGTGGGATCACGCGCACACTGACGAAAAGGGCTTCTTTATACCTAATCTTTAATTTACCCTGGGCTTCCCTTTCAAATGACAAAAAATGCTAGTTCTAATAAAAACAGGAAACAAATTAATGAGTTCCTTCTTAAAACACACGAGCAGCCGCAAAACAACTGCGGTAAGATTCCGTTTATTGGAAACATCCAGAAGAGGTCACAGACCAAAAACAGACTCGGGGAGGAAGAATGGGGAGTGAGACTCTTGCTGAAAGGTTTTCATTCGCAGAGTTAAAATATTCTGCAAATGTATTTTGGTGATGTTTGCACGGCCTCGTAAGTGTGCGCGATGCCCGTGACTCGTACGATTTAAAATGCAAATTTCAGTGCGTGTAATTTTCAATTTAAATCAGTGAAAACATAACATGTGAAAAATATAAAATATAAACAATGTGAAAGCAAAGCTCAGAAAGGGAAGGGTACAGGGAGTTCCTGTGGGAGAGCAGGTGGAAGAAGAGGCTCCATAACTGGCTTTGTAGAAGGTTCTAGAAGCAGCTCAGCTTTCTGGAGCGTTAAATAATGTGCCAGCTTCTCCTTGCCTGCAGGAGCCATTGTGGGTGCAGGTGATGGTTCTCCCCACAGGGGGGCTGGGTAACTTGCCAGTTCCGGGGTGCAGGTTCAGGGGGTGGTTGTCCCAGACTGGGTGTTGGGTCATGTGGCAGCTCATGGTCTCCACAGGATCCAGTACAAGTGCGGATGGTGGCTTTTCTGGCAGGACTGGTGATTTCTCTGTCAACTCCCGCAGGAGCCACCCACACACTGGCACGTGATCCAGAGCTGCTGATGGAATGGATGTTGTCGTTGCCTGCAGCTCTGGAGCAGCTGCCGAAGGTGGACATTCCTCTGGTTCTGAAGTGGCCTTTATTTCTGTGCTGGCTTCTGCCGCTGCGCCTGGCACTCAAGATGTGCGGGCACTCACGTTGGAGCTGGCTCTGCTTCCTGGCTGGTGCTGGAGCGACGAGAGGAAAAAAGGCCACCCACATGACTGCCTTTCTGTGTGCCCCCCAAAGACAGATCACAGCCTGAGTCTTCCAGAGAAGTGTCAGCCCAGGACCCAGCACAGGACATCTTCCCTGCCCACAGTCCTCCAGATGGGTGGTCTGAGGCCAGACTTTTCTCCTGACCCAAAGTCAGTAACCAGAGGCCCTCCCTGAGTGTCCAGATTGGGACCCTCCCCATAGGCTCACATGCACCACTTCCCTTCCCGCTCCACTGCCTTCTCCCCATTAGCCTCTGCATCTGAGGGCACCAGGTTCTCAAGCCAAGGACCAGGGAGCTGACGTGGTGCTCTAGAGCAGGGGCGCAGAAGCTGAACTGCATGGAGAAGCTGGATGGGACCCTGGGAAGCGGCCTGGGCAGTGTCTGGATGGGGCCTTCCCCAGCCATCCCTTGGCCCTGTTTGTGGAGCTCCCACAGTAGCCACAGTCACTTTGAGGTTGCACGGGACCTTGGTGGCAGTTTGAGACACTTGCCCACTCACTTCTCGATCGACCATCCCCTCGCCGGTCTTTGGTGGGAGCTGTGCAATGACAGTGACTGGCAGCCGATCTGGAGGCAGCAGAGCCCTGTCGGTTCTTTGCTGCCTCTTCTGACCATTTGACCTTCCGTTCTTAAATTAGGCCCAACCCTGTGTCTTCACAGTCTTTCATTGGGGGTTGGGGGACATGAGCTTTGCCTCCAGGGATCAGGAAGAACCTCAGGCAGAGGCTGCCGCCCCACACTCTACGTCCAGCCATCCAGCCAGCCTTGATTTGTGGTATGAGTATGACTGGCTTCTGACCCCTTCTCAGCCTGTTCTTGCTCACAGCAGGTGTTCCCCTAAGGAACTTCTCCCTTTCACACACCCACACCCACACCCACACATGGGGTGGGGCATGGCAATGATCAGAGTGGTGGCCTGGTATGAACAGGACCACCCTGGGCCTCCCTGTACTTCCCTTAGGTCCCTGAGAGAAAAAGGCCAGAGGCTCTTGGACTGAGAGCTGGCCCAAAGTGTGTGACCTCTAAAGAGGCTGTCACTGTAAGCTCTTCTGAGGCCACAGCCTTGCAACCTGGGGCCCCAACAAAGAAAACACCTTGTCTGTCTAAATGTCTCTAGTCAAGTGAGCTGCATAGGGGTTTCTCTAGAATGTGGCTGCCTGGTTACCAGGGTTGGAGTGAGGTCACTGTCTGGTGTCCCTTGCCTGGGCTTCCTCCCAAGACGAAATCTACCCAGGGGCTCCTCTGGTGTGCTGATGCTCACCCTGCACCCAACACCATACACGGTCACACCATAACTGTCCATGCACAGCGAAGTGAAGGGCTCAGTTTCCTTCTTTCCCTTTCTTTGATATTCTTTACCCCTTGCCATCAGAGAGCCACTGGGACTCTGGGACACCCTTCTCAGGATCACGCTCTTGAGGGATGTCCCTCGGTCCCAACCCCCATGCCATCTTTCACACTTCACAGTGAGAAGCTCATCATGCCAAAGCCACAGGTGAATCTTCAAAGGTGGTTGCAAAGCCTCATTTTTCTCGGCCATCTCCCTCCTCGGGCCATTGCAGGATGCCTCAAACCCATTTGCTCATTACCTGTAGCCTTGGAAAGCGGGCATGTGCCCCCTCCTTGAGACATACTATTTCAGTAATTAGAAATCAATGACCTCTCTGCTCCTGCAATAGGGGGGAGGGCTCCTTTTCCATGAGGTCTTCTCCCCACTAAGGCTATGCTGACAGGGGACATGTCCCGTCATCTTTCCAGGGCCAGCCAATAGCCGCACGCTCTCCAAAGGGGAGGAAGCAGAGAAAATGAGAATGCTGTGCACGCCAGGTAACAGAGCATTAGATAACTACCCCTAGCTGAAAGCATCTTAGAATTTGCACTGAAAATGAAGAGATTGAGCACAAAGAAGGCTAATGTCAGGTAGTGGGGAATTCTCTTTCAGACAACTGGGTGAGTAGAGAGCATGTTTAGTCAACCCGACTTCTTGCTCCAGGCTCCTCACCTGTCTCCTCTCGACCGCATGACCTGAGAGAGCATTCTCAACATCATGCCACTGTTTTTTTGAAGAAAGTGGCCAGATGCTATCTATCCATTTGCCTGTCTGAAAACAGCCCACCGAGAAAAGAGGCTTTCCACAGGCCTGGCATGGTCACACATGTTGCATTTCAGCAGCACTGAGCTGTGTGCGGGTCCCCAGACCCAACGCTGGTTGATAAATCCATGTTCTTTTCCTTATCAACTCCCTTAAAAGCTCCACCATCCAGCCTGGTACTCAGAACAAAACTCTGGGTGGCATTGCTGACGAATCTCTCCTGTCCCCTCAGGCCCAACCCATCGGTAGGTTCTGGTGACAAACCCTCCATTTTTCACCAACTTCCAGTTAATACCCTTGTCCACACTCCTGCCACTGGACCCAGGACCAGGCTCTCTCCTGGATGCAACACCCACTCCCAAGGAGTCTCCCTTTCCTGCTTGTTCTCCCTCTAATCCGCTGGGCTCTTAAAACTGAGAATCAGATCCTATTATTCTTTTGTCTAAGATGTTCCAGTGGCTTCCCATTGCTCTTAAACAGAAATCTCTCTTTTTTTTGTTAACTGTGTTTTACATCCTTCACCTTTGCTCCCCGCACCACCCCCCGCCCTCCGCCCCCGTTGGGCTTGCTGGCTTTGTTTCGTGTCCCTCTTCCTTCATCTTCAGGGTCAGCAGTGGCAGCCAAAGTGCTGCTCCTTGGAATTTCTGAGTGCGGCTAAGGTGGTGTCGTGTGCTTTCCCATGAATGTGTTTATATCTAGATTTCTAAATACGCTTTTTAATTTTGTGTTATAGACAGACTGTTACTTACGGTACACAATATACAATTGACTGTTATATTAAGCTTCTGAGAAAATACTAAAGCATTTAGCGTTTTGAGAATGGGGGGTGGATAGTGGAAATGTGGACCCTCCACGTCCTGCTCAAGATCTTCTCTACGTACAACGGCATTGCAGAGAGATTTCAAACATGGGCTTTAAATGGGGGAGGAAGACTGGAGCCTAAGTCCCTCTGACCTCCTTACTAGTAGTCAGCCCCACGTGGAAGGAAGAGACACTAAATTCACCACATGGGTTCTGCTGCTAAAAATGACAAAAACAGGCGACTTCCCAGGAACAGTGAAAAATTAAGTGCACACGGACCACAATAGTCGCTGGGACATGCATGAGTTGCCATAGTAATTGGTAGACTTTGAACACTTGCTAAGGGTGCTGGGCCTTCAAAACACTTATTTCCTGTGATTAGACCTTACAATAAACCCATACATTAGGCACCCATTTTAGTCTCATTTTACTGTCAGTCAAGAAATAAGCTATTAAACAACAGAGCCAGAGTTGGATGCTGGCAGACTGAGAGCAAGCCTGTAGCCTTCCAGCATGGCACCAGGTAGAAACATGTTCCCTAACAAATATAGACACCGTATAAGCATGCGCTATGTATTTACACAGTTCAAATAGATTTACCCAGGAACTGTGCCTGATCGTGACTATAATTGAGGGGGATTGTTCTACGAACAAAAACCAACCAAACAACTCCCTCCCCCCACACACACATTTGCTACCCTAGTAAAAGAAACACATTTCTCACTTTGGCAGGGGACATCATGTTTTCTAATCCGTGATACTTACCTGTTTAATGCTTTTTAATGACAAGATTGGTCTCAGACAGACACTGGACCAAAGCGGCCCCCTGAAGCCAGGAACCCATTTTACACAGTTGTCCTTGGCCCATATCATGCTGATGTTTTACAGGAGAATAAACTTGTGACAAAAACAAAATAATTTAAATATATGACTTTTAAATTAGAGTATCGATGATGCTTTAGTTATTTAATTCATGTTCATGGCCATGCGTTGGTTTCCGCAAACAAATTCAATCTTCTCGGCCTTAATATGAACCCGTGCATGCTTAATGTCTACCTGTTAATAAAATACCGATCAATCAGCTGTCTATAATCCACCAGAAACTGTTATCTATGTGATCAAACATCTTTACAAGGACTTTGCTCCTGGCCCGACACCAGCCTCCAGGGGGCCTCCCTGTGTGTAAAGGCTTGACCCATCTCCATAGCGGGTCAGGACACCACGGCTCCTCTTGTTGCCTGTGGAAATCAGGCTCTTGCACAGGATCATGAGAAAAGCACTTCACGGACCCACGCACAGGAGGAGACGGGGGTGTGGCAAGGTTTATTCGGGTGGGGTCTGTCCCTGGGTTTCCAATGTCCATTTCTGTCTGTTCCACCATGGAGAACATCCAACCGTGTCTTCAGCAGGCCCAGACAAAGGCCAGTGTCCAGAGTTTCTGTTTCACTTGGAGGCTTAGTCCTTGGACCCTGTGCAGTCTAGTGGGAGCCAATATGGGTGCCAGACCACATGGTTGCACGTCTTCCTGAGCAAGACAGTGAATGCATGAACGAACAGGTGATTGCAGGTCACCAAGAGTGAGGGTGAGGGTGGTAGGGGGAGAGAGAGAGAGAGAGAGAGATGGAGAGAGAGAGCTTCTTTGTTCCCTGGGGTTATAACCAGGAGCTTTTTCAAAACAACCAAACAACTTCCCAAGCTTCCGTGAGCTTATGATGGGTCCACCCCTCCTCTGACTGACAGGTCTCTATGGCCAAACACCTCCGCCATTTTGACTTCTGTTGCTCCTGTTCTTACCTCTCCCTGCACCAGCAACAGCCCAATGTCGGGGGGCGAGCAGTGCTTCTGGGGATATTTCCTGTGTTCCCAGGATTAAGGCTCCTTGGCAGTGGCTCTCTAGAGTGTGTGAATGAGTCTGTAAATGTTCTAGCTTCCTGGCTAGGCAAGCAGGCTTATGCCTCTCAGTGTATTAAGCTCAATGTCTAATTGCCTTTGCTCTCTTTCTTATTAATAACTAGTTAAATACCAGGGTGATCAAAAGCCAGTCACGTCTGCCTTGTAGGTCAGCTCATGTTCTCTTCCTCTTTCTCCTTCTTGATTCTTGAGGACCCAGGGCTGGGAGGCCAGGAGCAGGAAGATGACAAGGGCTTATCTGAATGAACAAACATTGCCTCCAGGTATATTAGGCATGATATAGAGACTCAGGGGACCTCAGTCTCCACAACAGAGCTTCAAGATCAGATTGAAGTTTCCAAAATGCGCTGGGCTCCTCTCCTCCTCATCCCCCTCACCCTGTGCATGAGTGAGGCCGAACCTTCCCTGGAGGTTGTGGTATCCACACCCAGGTCTGCCCCACTTCCCTCTCTCATTCACAGTGACCTGCGATCCTGCTCTCCCTCTCCTCTGTGCTCCTCACAGTGTCTGTGGCCCAGGCAGGGCTCACTTACCCATCCTCAGTGGCCAAATTCCTGGGACAGATGGCCATCCTCACCAGACCTGAAAACAAAAACCATGTTGGCTACCAGGGTGAGGGGACTGGAGCAACACTGAAGCCACATCCCCCAAGTCTTAAACCACAGGAATAGTAACAGGCTCTCCGGGGTCTCTTAGAGATTTTCTGGCCCTGGGAGATGCAGCACGGTGTCCCTGACTGGGCTCCAGCCTGACACCGAGGCTAAGCACTATCTCTCAGCGTGGGTCAGGAGCCCCCATGGTCACACAGAGCTCCAGGCCAGTGGGGGAGTGAGACACAAACCCTGAGCCCCCTGTCTTCACCCTGCATGTGTGGGCCTCACCAAGCGCCACTTGACTGCCCCAGGGAAAGATAAGGGTGGGGTTCCAGCTGAAAGTGGTGTGCACTACTCAGGACTATTAAGAATAGGTAAGTGAAAAGAAAGTATCCCTCCACAATTAGCCAATTTGTACAGGCAGCATAGTGGTGAATATATTTGTGACTACAAGATCAAATATTCATATAAGTTAACAAGTGGTAAAAATGGATTTCAACGTTCAAGTAAGGAAATATATATTTTCTCAGGTTTTTAATTTTATTTGGAGTCACTGGATACGCAAGCTCAGAGGGTCCACTTCTCTGACCAGCAGTGGTCATTCCCCGGGGTCGTCAACAAGCAGTCTCCCCTTTTCCGGCCTTGGCACCTGCTCTGCCCTCTGACTCAAGGGCTCTTCCCCACTCTGCCCTGGTGATTACCTACCTTATCCTAAAGATCCAACTTAACTCCATCTTTTTTTAAATCTTCAACCAAAAATATTTTTTTGTACATTTTAGAGAGAAGGCAAGGGTGGGGAGGGAGGGAGGGAGGGAGAGAGAGAAACATTGGTGTGAGAGAAAACATTTATCAGTTGCTTCTTGTACATACCCAGACAGGGGATTGAACCCACAACCTTTTGGTGTTTGGGACAGAGCTCCAATGACCTGGGCCACCTGGACAAGGCTACACTCTGAGGTTTTGAACAGGCTTCTTGGGCCCGTCTACTCCATGAATAGCACAACATGTACATGGGAAGTGTCACCACATGTGTTCCTGTTGCACCTGTTACCTGTCCTCTTACATAAGTGTTCAGAGTCTGGCACAGCAAACAAGGCTGGAGGTGTATGGGTGCAGTGGGTATATGGGTGCAGTGAGCCAAAATGGACGATTTGAAAAATACAGTTTTCCATGGAGATTAATGTTCAAATATGAGCAAATTACTGTTCCCACGGAGACTTAGAAAGGTCCTTTCTCATCTATTGGGAGAACATCCATCACCACCCAGGAGCATGTGGACAAGCTGTGAATGGACAATGGAGGAGTCAGTTTAAGTTTTAAGTGACGGAAACTACCATCTGTAGATAGGGGACTGTGATAGGTTATATAAAAGTAATTAAAAAATTCCCAGTCTACAATGAATAAAAATGGTGTGTAATTCTAAAAGTGGCTCATACTATGTTATTCTGGTCCCGATATTTAAAGAAAAAAAAATCTTTGACCACATCTGTAGAAAAATAAATACAATATTCAGCAATCAATAAAAGAAAATTTTAACATGTTGTGAATTGCCTTCTTACGTGAAAACACAGTAAAACAGCCAGCACTGAGTAGAAGGGTTATACAAGCACTTTTCCTTTTTCCGTCATCACTTATTTAAATGTGCTTGCCCTTGAGAGGGTGCATGTCTGGGTGTCAGAAGAGGCGACGATAGAAATTCCTCATTGTTTCCGGGATGGGTAAGTTGCAGACTCCACTGACACCACGCAGGGTCACTGTGCCTTCTCAGGGCCGGCTCTTCCGCAGATGTGCCACGTGGTCACTTCCAGGGCCCTGTGAGTGGTCTAAACTGTCCCTGCTGACTGGCCACCCTCTGGTTGGAACGTCAGCTCCGTTTGCCCTGGAAGGAGCCACTGAGTCGGGCTGCACAGGGTCCAGGCACCGCCGGCTCCCACACAGGAACCCCAAGAAGTCATATTGGTGTCCTGAGCCCTCAGGTCCCTAACCGTTCCTTTGTCTTCAGACCTAGTCACTCATTCTCCTGACTCCTCTGGGCTCTTGGAGGAGGGTAGAACAGGAAGGGAACAAGGAGGCCTCTGGCCGTTGAGATTTGCAGGGATCCCACACTAAGCCAGGGCACCAGCCCAAAATACGAGCCTGCCATCAGAACCCCAGCTAGGCCCATAGATCTGCGCTCTACCTGTGGGCCTGACACTAGACTCGGGAGCCTTCCCTACAGTCACTTGTCCCTCAGGAACAAAGTTCAGAGGCCCTTCCATCATCCGTGGCCTTTTGTCCAGTCCTATCTTTATACTGGACCGTTCCGATGAAACCCCCTGCCACATAGGCAGAGGCCCAGGTGGGAAATGCTCCTGAGCACCCGAGGTTGGACATGTGGCCGTCGTGTATACTCCCGTCCATGGACTCAGGAGGTTCAGGAGGGAATGCTTGGGTTTGGGATGAGAACCTAAGTCACACTGCCTGGTCCCCATCACCGAGCCTGCCAAGTCTTTGTCACACGGCAAATAAGACCGTGACCTGCTTCTCCTTCGTCAGGACCAGTCAGAGAAGGGGAGAGAAGCACAAAGGCCTGGACCAGGCTGCGGGTCATGACCAGATGCAGTTGTTGTTGACCAAATAGAGTGGTGATTCTGAAACACAGATCTGTCCATTCACAGCTTGTCCGCACGCTCCTGGGTGGTGATGGATGTTCTCTAAACTATTGTGGTGTCATTTAAACACAGTGCGATGCCGTTCATGTACAACGTGTATGTAAAATTTGGTAAATTTTACAAGAGAGAAAACAAAATCATGGGATTTCTTTCACTTGACAAAGTCCCGGCCAACTTTTGACTCTGAACTTGAGGACAGACTTCGGAGGGATCGCTGCTCACAGTATGCGGGGAATGAGGGTCTCCTGCAGGTGGGATAGAGGCAGACAAAGATTGACATGGCATCACTCACTAGGGATGAATGGGAGCGCTTTTGCCCCACAACAGCCCCATCCCTAGAGAGAAGGATCCCTTTCTCCTCAGTCCTGCAGCGGACCCACAGGGAAGGAGACTTCTAACAACCAGGGAGGAAGGAAACTGTGTCCTCCACACAAGGGGACATGTCTGCCTGGGGCCGGTCACTCCTCTGGACTTGATATTGGCCTAAGAGTTTGTGTGAGAGACACCACCTCAGTCCTGACCACTGAACAGTCACAAGGGAGCTGAGGACAGTCAACCAGAGAACACTGAGTAGAGTATTAAAAGCCCTGAGATGAAGGTGAGGCCGCAAATTGGGAAACCGGCCTGGACCTAAGGTCGGGTTCAGTGGACAGAGAACCCTGGGATGCAGAGGTTATCTCTGATGGGTTCTGGTCATCATGTCACAGAATGGTGTGTCTGACCTTGGACAGTAGAGGGCGCTTGGGGGTTATGTTGAGGGACAAGGGATGTTCTGAGCTGTTACCAACCTCCTGGCACTGTCTAGTGTCCTCTGTCCTAAGCTACAGCTGTGACTTCACCACCCATGGGCCTCACAAAGCCCCACCCCTACAGACACCCATAGTATCTTCAAGTAGAAGCACATGCTTTGGGCCCAGGGAGAAATCATATGGCTGGGGAGGTGGGGGTATCTCATTTGCATGAGTGGGCCCTCCCTCTCTCAGTGCATGAAGAGGGGAAGGGAGAGGTGTAGGGGAAGCTCTGCTTCAGCTGTGGGGCCACAGAAGGCAGGACTCAGGGATGGTGTCCACCATGGCTTGGTTCCCTCTCCTGCTCACCCTCCTCGCTCACTGCACAGGTGACAGCATATGGGGACAGGGCACGGGGCCCTGGGCAAACTCAGGCTGTACTTTGTTCTTTGTCTCTAGACCCATAATGACAGTCTCTGTGTGTCTCTCTCACAGGATCCTGGGCCCAGTCTGTGCTGACTCAGCCGCCCTCCATGTCCGGGAACCCAGGACAGAGGGTCACCATCACCTGCACTGGAAGCAGCTCCAACATCGAGGCTGGTAAATATGTCTCCTGGTACCAACAGCTCCCAGGAACGGCCCCCAAACTCCTCATCTATGAAAATAACAAACGACCCTCTGGGGTCCCTGATCGATTCTCTGGCTCCAAGTCTGGCAGCTCAGCCACCCTGACCATCACTGAGCTCCAGGCTGAAGATGAGGCCGATTATTACTGCACAGCATGGGACAACAGTCTCAATGGTCCCACAGTGCTGCAGGGTCATGGGGAACTGAGACAAGAACCAGCTGTCCCTCTTGAAATGGGGCCTCCCTGGGCCGACCATGCTCTCTGACAAGCCAGCTGCTTCCTGTGTTTGTTTGGTCATGAACTGGGGCCCGAGACCCACCTCAGTGAACTTGTCTACAACACCTGTCCACATCCTTTAACTTCTGCCCCCACATCTGTCCTTTAGTGTCCTCTTCCAGCGCATCCTTCCCCTCCTCATTTCTTCCTCTGGCTCTTGAGATCTGAACTCCATCTCACCTTGGGTTTTCCGCAAAAAAGAAAGGTTTCTGGTGTACTTTCCATTCTCCTGGAGTCTATTTCTTAGGGAGGAAGCTTAACAGGAATGAGACCAGGATGAAATTTCTTTATTAACTTATTTATATGTACAACTTTAAATTGTTGTTTTTCACTGCCTACCACACTCAACGTCTTTAATGTGACAACACAATCGTTGGTCATATCAAAACATGGAGTTTCCACCCAAAGTTTGAGCATTTACAAAAATAATCTCTTATGCATTTATTGTTCCTCCTTCAGACACTCTCTGGCTGTGCACAAGGTCAGTGTCACATCTCAAACAAAGGAGGGATGGAGTCATATTTCAATACATGCCAGCTTTTCTTCTTCCCACGAATATTGGTTTCCTCAGACCACCACAACCAACTCAACCCCACGCACGTTTTTCTCAGAGCACTGAAGTGCCCTGTGTTCTTCTTTATCCAAAATCCACAATCTCTTCTTAGCAAGCCCAGGGAGGCATCTGGGGACCACACACCACTGTGGGCCTGGCTGTGATGTCAGGGCAGAAAGAAGGGGCTGTGTTCTCATCCATATCCTGCGCTCCCTGAGTCCTGCACACCCCACGGCTGGGGTCTGTTCCTGCAGAAAGAATACCGTCAGATTTCGCTCCCCCACCACACGTGGACTTGTGATTCAGCGCGATTGTTATCTGAGCTAATCTGCACCAAATCCCTCCTTCTTCCCTTAATTTTACCAAGGAACATGGCCTTCTTTAGTTCCAGGCTCTAACACCTGGAAGGTCTCAGAGAACTGGCCCAAGGGATGGGTTTGCTCTGTCTACTAACCTAAGGGAATAGAAAGAAAGTGACAAGATGTCACTTGTCCTCATGCTTGATCTCTGAGGAAATGCTGCATGAGGGCGCATCGGTCATACACCTGTCTGTCTCCCTCGCTCACTCTGGGACTTCATGAAGACAGTGTCAGACCCACAGATGGGTGCTCAGTCACACACACAAACACACTCTCACGCACACTCAGCTGTGCCCTCTCCCTGAGTGTACATTGTCCTGGACTCTGCAGGTCTCAGGTTCTGTGTCCCTCCAGATGTCAGGGCTCAGCGTGTGCAGACCCAGCATCCTCAGGGTCAGAATCCTCAGGAGGCAGATCTCCCTCAGAGGGAAACACCAGAGACAGGGGTGTC
>VMDR010012220.1:0-26944 GCA_007922815.1 Macrotus californicus | reverse complement strand
AAGACGAAGCATGTTCAAGGGCTCCCTGGTGGAGCTGACCTGGGCTCTCAACTTTCCCTCTCCTTAGACTCACCCAGAGGCGCTTTTCCCAGAGAGCTGGCCTCCCCCAGGGGGGCTGCCTGCCACCTCATTGCTCCAGGGGTATTTACCTTCTACTCCTCCTGGATCCTTCCCTCCCTTGGAAGTTCCTCCCCTCCCCTCCCCAGCCCCAGCCCACGTCCTTCAACTGATCCAGAATGCAAGGAATTATTTCAGTGAAAACAATGCTGGTCATTCAAGGATATCTTTTACTCTTACCGCATTCCAAGGGACCTTCCTCAGATGTAGGGAGCTCCTGAGGATTCCAGCCCTTTCTAGCTGCTTACAGGCAAGAGGAAGTCAAGGTGAAGGCACATACCTGTGGTGGGCCTTGGAGCTCAGGAAGTTCATTCCTGAACAAAGTGGATACAACATCTACCCCCAGCCTGCTGGAACTAGCAGGTTCAGCCATTCTCTCTGATACCATAAGTGCTACCACCACACAATAGGCAACGGCACGGGCTGTACTTCTAAAACAGAGTCTTGTATGAGCTGTTTGGTGGCAGCATTAATTAGGGGAAATAAAATGTGTCCTTTTGTGAACTTTGAAGCCAATCAAGTTCGCTTCATAATGGGCTAGAGAAAAGCCAAGATGATAATTTTGCTTCATGTTCCTACCCTTAGCCACCCCAGTGTGTTTTGTACCCTACTTGAAAGCAATTTGCTTTAATTAAGTCATTGAAGTGGCAGAAACTTGTTGAACTCCTTTGCTGAATGGCTTTCACAGATCCTGGATTTGAAATTAAAGGGCTCTTAAAGGCCAACTCATCGGGTTTCTACAACCCACGAGATTGGCTACTTTCCTCGGTGCCACAAAAACATCTCAGCGGGTTGAACCTAAAAGTCACGGAGGAAGAGAGCAGAGCCCCGCCGATTCGCTCATGGAAGGGCAGGCATTCCCTCGTACAGGTGGCGTGGTCACAGAGCAGAAGATGGAGAATGGAGACTTGCTCTCCCACCGCTGAGCTGCTCGGGCCGAGTGGGATCGTGGAATTTGAGAAGCTAAAGATGTACGGGCTCCATGACCTCAGAGTTTCCAAAGATATTCCCAAATGACTGATGCACACGGAGCCCACTTTGCTTGGATGTGTCGAAGGGACCCGGCACCTGGTTCAATGGCTGAGCAGAAAGTGACTCCCGTTGAAGAACTATCCTGCAGAGTCCAGCGCGGTGGCCAAATGTGGCACAAGGCCTGGGTGCAGTGGCTGTGCAAAAATGAGCTCATAAGGCTGTCGGGGTTGGAATGGAGCGCTGCTTTCAGCCGTGGGATACTGGAGTCACAGCATGAAGCTCTCCGGCTGATATTCTCAGCGACGGGCTGGTTGGGTTCTGTTAAGTGCAGCAGGCTCTTCGGCTTCCATACAATCTAACAGTGTTTTTATTTCACCAAATAACTATTTTTGACATTAAATAAATGATACATAGAATTTTATTGCATCAAGCGACTAAGCCTAGAACTACTTTTGACAAAAGGTTAAATAAATATATATATATAATTTATATATTTTTTTCATTAAAAGCCTCCACTATGAATTTTGTGTGTTATAAACATGTATAGATTTCAGATTACAAAGCCCATGAAACAAACAATTTTAAATGCACCCCAAATAAAATTTCAGGTTTGACTGCTTTTCAATCAAAACAGCAGAACTGTTTGAATTTTCAAGGACATTTTTAAAAAGAAATTCAGGGAAAAGAGAATGTTTCATTTTATTTTCTTAATCTCCAAACACCTTGAGATCTTACATAACAGATAAAGAAGAAAATATAAAAAGAGGAGAAAAGAGACAAAAATATTTTTTTAAATGAGTAAAAATGTTCAAGTATAAGCTAAAATAGAGGTCTGAGACCGCATGACAGCCTCCAGGAATCCATGATGTAAATGTAAGTGCCCCCAAAGGCTATTTCTTTTGTGTGTATGTGATTTTTCTCCCGAGTTTTTCATGTAAGTCACACCTTTATCAATACGTGCAAAACTGTAATACAATCCTTTCTGTTGGAATTCCAAAGTTGTTTTGTTTCTCTAATCTAATGGAGCTCAAAGTATCAAGGACAGAGCTCTGGAGCACTGTTCATATAATATGCTGACAAGCCATGAGAAGAAGTGACTTCCTTTAATTTTAGCTAATCTGAATGACTTCATTCCTATAAGCGTTGATTCTTTTTTACATCTTAGAGAAATGCATGGCTGATTCTGAGGAAACGTGCGAGCAATTGACCCCTCGGCTCCCACACATGCACATACACGTGTGTATGTTGGAGCACAACATAGCTGCCTATGTATAGCAACGTGTTCCCTTGGTCAAAACAAAGCCTTGATCCTCATACTTATGGTGTGTACTGCACAGAAGAAGCATCCGATACTACCAGTTCCATTAGCAAGGATGTCCAAACGGACTTCCGTTCGCAATAGGCTCCCATGCTGCCGGCGTTCCCAAGTCTAGAGTTAAAGAGTCAGCGAGACACCCTTCTTTTTAGTGAAAGTAAAAAGCAGTGGACTTTAAAACAGGCAAATAGATAGAAACAGAGTTGGGGAGACAAAGAAACAGCATTCTGGGCTCTGTTCCAATACAAATGTGCGGTGTGTCTTCGAGAAAAACACGACCGCTCCACTTTGGTTCAACTTCCAAATGGGAATGACACTTACTCCTTTACACGGGGCCAGTGTGATGATAAATAAGACGATACACAGTACGTGCAAAGAATGGAAAAGGCTGACATCAGCCAGGCAAGCTGTAATACTGATGCTGCCAGAAAAAAGAACAACTTGGCTTGTGTTTCTGGTATTATGAAAGAAGACGATAAGTACGTTCTATAACATAGCATGGGGTCTATTCACAAAGAGAAACAAAAATCGTATGAAAGTTTTTCTCCCCAGAGGTAGGGCCATAGATTAGCTCTAGAATTAGATACCAGCAAGAACATCTAGAATCTCTCTGGGAGCATCAAGGGGAGAAAACAGAAGGCTGCTTGCACGCATTCAAAGAAGTGACAGAGCTAAGTCAAGCTAGTATTTCATTAAAGAGCTAAGAAACATCTCCATAAAACAGTAAGAACTTGAAAGAGGCACCTATACAAACCAATGAGAGCTGGTTGGTTTCTTTTTTTTTTTTAAGTGAGTTACAACTACTGGGGAACATTCTATTTCCCAAGATAGTAAGTTTGTGGAGTGTATTTACCTGGAAATCTCTTGAGTTCAGGTACAAGAAAACCCAGCATCAAATGGACTGGTAACCCATGTGATGACAGTTTTATTAGTTAGGCATTACGGAATTAATTCCAAGGAGACACTCACCTAGAATTATCATCTTCTGGAAAGTAAGTGTGAGCTGAGAAATCAATGAGGGACAAGCTTCACACCCTCCTTCAACTGCCAGTGACCACGTCTAGAAGATGGATTCCTACAGAGCCTCCAAGTCAACGCGTACACAACGGAATTCATCATCTTCCCCAAAGCTGCAGCTCTTCTATTTTCTATGATCAGCTGAAAGTACCACCAGACTCCCAGGACTCGAGCCAGAAACCTGGACTGCTCCCCATCCCTGCCCCATATTCAGTGTTCCCAAGCCCCTCCAGAATGACTCCTTATATAGGCTTCAATTGAGTCCCTTCCTTCCAATTTCCACTGCCAGGGTTTGAATTGAGCTTCTTAGCGTACCTTATCTAAAATATTACAGTGGAGTCTCAACTGGTCTTCTGGTTGTTTTCCTCTATTTCACACGCACGGCCCACATCCCAGAGTGCCCCGTTCCCTCCTCTGTGGTACCATCACTTCTGCCCCTCCTCACCTGTCTTTTATAGTCATAAATACTGCTATTCTCAAAAACCGCCATAAAGGATCCCACTTCCCCCACCACACAAATCCTGAGCATCATTCAAAACCCAGACATGAAGTCACCTTCTCTGTGAAGTCTTCTCCGCCTGCCCCAGGTTCATTGCTACCTTCTCTCTACCACCTCTGTAGTTGGCTCGTAGTTCTATCACTGTGCTTGACGCACTGCGTTATAAATACACGTGAATATATCCACTGTCCCATCATTTATGAGCTCTCGGCATGCAAAGCTCTTGCTTAGTTATCTCTATGTCTCTCACATCTAACACAGCACCTGGTAAAAACTGTGCTCCAGGGTGGAATGCTGACCTGAAAAGCCTCAGCCCCTACCTCTCTCTCCTTGGTGTCAAATAAGAGAGACCTACTGTTAAGCGCCAGCAACAATTAGGGAAGCACAAAGAGAGAAAGAGAGGAAGAGGAGGGGGAGAGGGACATCAAGAAAGCAATAAAAGGCTTCACACTGAGAGCAAATGTAAGTAGCTAACAGCAATTTTTCAAATGAAAACTATAACCAAGTAATTGTCCTTGTTCATCAAGGTGTTCTGCCCAAGAAAGTTTACTGGAGCATCTTCTAGGAAGTAAAACAAACAGCAAAAAAAACTACAATACTGTTATAAGCTGAATTGTGTCCTCAAAATTCCTGTGTTGTAGTCCCAACCCTAGTATCTCAGAATGTGACAGTATTTGCAGATAAAGTCTTTGAAAGGTGATTAAATGAACATGAGGCCTTTAATGTGGGCCCTAATCCAATGTGACCAGTGTCCTTACTGGAAGAGGAAGAAACACTGGGATCAAGTGCGTGCATGCACAGAGGGACAACATGTAAAGAGGCAGTAAGAGGGCAGCTGTCTGCACGCCAAGGACAGAGGCCAGGGACAGATGCTTCCCTTACGGCCCTCCAGGAGAACTGACCCTGCCAGCACCTTGATCTTGGGCTTCCAGGCTCCAGAACTGTGAGAAATTCAATTTTTATTATTCCAGTGACTCAGACTATGGCATTTTGCTACGGCAGCCCTAGAAAACTAACAGGTACTCTCTATAAGGGAAGGGAAGGGGTTAGTAAGGAAAAGAGCAAATGTGTGAGACGTGAGCAATGTCTTCAAGTATTTGAATGGCTGGCAGGTAGAAAAAAATCCCAGTTATTTTTTCCTAGGATTACTGTATTTCACTTCAAAATAAGGAAGGATTCATCTTAGAACTCGTTAACTTTAAAGACACTTTCTAGTCTTGATATCTATGATCATTAAAAAAGAGATTCCTCTTAAAAATGTTTAATTACAGACAGGACTAAGATTTGCCTTTTAGAAACTCCAAACACCTCCATAAGTGGATAGTGCTGTATGTGACACTTTATGTAAAATATCGTCGTGTGACAGAGGTCAAGGTCAGACCCTGGACTTCAGATACTTCTGTTATATTCCTCCAGGTTTCTGCCCATTTACTTCTTTCTCCTCCACTGATTGACACGCAGGTTGAAGGACTTCCTAGGAAAAGAATTCAAACCTGTCCACTATTGGGGTTCACACATATACAGGCAAGGTGTGTGGGGGACAAGTGAGAGAAGACGTTAACTCTAAGAAGAGGGTGAGGAACCCCTGAGAAAGACATTGTAGTTAGGGACAAAGAGAGATGGGAAATGCCAGTCCTGGGGGCATGTTGGCCAAACTGAACCAACATAGTGCCACTCACGACCACGTGTATGTCATGAGGAGAGGAGATGTGTCACATCAGTAAAGCTGCCCTCCTCTGGACCCAACGACATGCTACTGGACCACCCTGAAAGAAGGAGTATAGCAGAAGAAATATGTCACACACCAATGTCACCCCTGCAGGACGGGGTTATACCCACAGATGAGCGGAGGAGTGGAATGGCATCTGGAGAGGACCAGGAGCAGCTCAGAGGTGAGACTTGGCCCTGGGGGAGAGATCATGCAACAGAGTGTTGAGGATGGTGCAGGCTGAGCGACAGCACAACCACACCATTAACTGGTGGACGAGAGAATGGCAAGTGGCACAATGAGCCAATGTTCAAGGTCATCAGGTTCAGGACAAGCAAAGAATGGGGCTGGTGCAGTAGTGGCCCAGGTGGAACATTAAGAATAGCCTGGAGCAAAGGGTCAGAGACATGAATCCGACCTTGAAAGATTCGTAACAGCATAGGAGCTGTACCATGAGTGCACGGACCTACTAAAAGGTATGGAGGATGGCCCTGGCCAGTTTAGCTCAGTTGGTGGGAGTGCCATCCCTGCACCAAAAGGTTGCAGGTTCAATCCCCAGTCACGGCACATACGTAGGTTGTGGTCCGATCCTCAGTACGGGCACGTGTGGGAGACAACTGATCGTGAAAGTCTCTGTCTTTCTCTCTCAAATCAATAAACATATCCCTGGGAGAGGATTTAAAAAAAGATATGAGGGACATTAAAATGTGCTCTCAGTTCCTTCTGTCACACAAACAGGCAGCACGGAGCTCTGGATATGGAGTTTTAAATCTAACGTGTCCTCGTTGGTGTCCACAGCTGGTGAGGTCTGGGGACGCTGACTGTGTAAAAGCGCTACAAAAGGGTATGTTCTAAGCACCTTTCTAAGCACACCCTTGTAAAGCGACCCTGTAGGCTACCATTAAGTCTGGGCACACTGCCAAATGGAACATGACAGAGCAGCGGGTCAAGCTATATTCAAGGTCAGCCAGAGCAGCTCCGCTCATCACCACTGATGGGCTCTTGAGAAGGCTCTGACCCCAAAACCCAGATGCCCAGAGGAGAACTTGGTCTTAAAAAGGCCTTCAGAAGCTCACGACACCAGCTGTTATCTGGAGAAGAATATGCCGAACAGGGGCCCGGATATTCAGATGGCTTCTGGAAGGCTGGCTTGGTTCCGAGAATTCAGGGCAAGCTGGGAGGGAAGGTACAGGCACAGTGGGCGGGGGGTCGAGACCCTGGTCTCCTTCTGCCAGTAACTAACTCAGCGGCCTTACTCTCGACCTCCCTGTATCTCAGTTTCTTCGTATCCAACTTACTGACTCCCAGTAATGTGAGGGTCGAATGAGGGAGTAGGGGTTTCTTGGAAAGGTCCAAGCTTTCGAAAATAAAAGGTAGCTTTATCAAGTTTGATGATCGGGGCATCCCAAGTCCCATCTGTTCATGGGAAATTTACAGGGTGTTGAGGCTCCGTGGACGTCTAGGCACTGGGGCGGATAGAGAAACTGTAATCCTTCATAATCCCCTTGCAGACTCTCATGAAAGAAATTATAGTACAGAGAGAGAGTTCCTGTACTGGAAATAAGTATAATGGATGAGAAATACAAAAAAGGCGACATTAAAAGGTTTGCTGCAGCAATATGGAAACCACTGTAAACAACATAACAGTCCAATAATAAAGGGCTATTTGAGTAAATTATAGAACATTTATATGATAGGAAACTAAACAGCCACTGAATAAAAGTTTTTATGAAGAAATTTTAATGATATGAAGGTACGTTAATGACAATGCTAAAAGAAAACGTGGGGTATTAAAGAAGATATGTGGAATAAGATCAGTTCTGCTAAAGTAAAACTCACAAAACTCCCTCTTCGGGGCCTGATGAATTACTGTGCCGCACAAGCCTTGCCATTGTTAATAATTAGGAAACTGAACAAAATATATAAAAAATTCAGACCTTGGAGTACACACAGCACAGGAAATGAGGCAGGAAATGCAATGAGCCCAATATAAAAAATGAATTGTATTTTTATACACAACTGACAATGAACCTTGATCTACATTGTGTATATGGGACAATGAAAAATTGACAAATGCAATGAGAAATTGATGACTGCAATTAAAAACACAACTCATAGGACCATAGAAGCAAGCATGACTTAGGATAAATCTAACCAGCTGTGCACTAAACACATATCCCGATTGAAGCATGGCTACAACGGTGTACATATTGGTGGAAACGCATCCAGCCGCACCCTACAACTTAACATCTGCAGAAGTGCCCGTGGGAAAGGCAGAAAGGCGCTTCCTGAAGACAGAATACTGAAGCTGTCATTTAGAAGATAAGGCTTCTATGTCCTCAGATGCTTGGCTGAAACACAGAGAAAGGGTCCGCTCCAGCTTGGGATTTCAGCACATCAGTAAGGGAGGGACATCTGACTCAGAACTTCCCAAAGGACTCACTGGAGTGGCTGGGCTCACCTCTGCATGTGGCCACCGTCACATCAGTGAGCTCTGAAGCCCGCCACGGACAAATAATAATAACCCTTTGCGAGCAGTGTGGCTCCAGAAACAATCTCTGGTTGGGCTCTGGATCTTACTGGTGATCCTATACCACCTGTTTTTCCAGAATCACGTCTCGCCTCAAGGCTTTCCTGCATTCATTTGTAATAAACCCATGCAGTCAAAATCAGCAAGCTGTGTCCTGGCTCTTAGGGACCATGGCTTTGCTAAAATAAAACAAATACCATTTCTTCTTATATTGCAATTGTCTGGATACGTAGAAATTTTCTTTCAGCCTCTCCTTTAAACATAACATTTCAAGACTATAACTTGAATATAAGATTCCTAATCTTTGAAGCTCCTCCATTTTGTACAATTATACATTTTCTTAATACTATGTGTTTTTCTTTTAATAGCCTAGGTTCCTCATTGGCTGGGTCTAACAGCTCCTCTGCTGCATTAACTTTATTCCTAAACCATCTAATGTGGGGAAGACATGGCAATGCCCCAGCTTGCAGTGACCCTTTAACCCTAGAACCCACATCTACTTTATCGAATTTTTTCACTGCTCATCTCTTTAATCTTGAGGAAGTCAATATCCTCCAAAAACTCTCCACCAAACCTACTGTTATTTAGCCCCTGTAAAAACAGTGCTTCTCAAACAGTAATGGGCTCTTGAATCACCCCGTGATCTTGGTAACTGACTCAGTAAATCGGAAGGGAGGCATCTCAGGTTCAAGAGCTCCGGGGATGCTCAGGCTCCCACTCTGTGGACCACACTTGGAGCAGCAAGGCTTAACGGGAGCTTCTAGACTCCAGGCTTCAGTCTTTCCTCACCTATATACCCTTGGGGCACAGCAGTCTCTTCCCTTCAGAAACATTTTATTCTCTTGACCTTAACTAAGAGATTCCTCAGACTAAACTGATCTAAATTATATTCTTAGTTCTCACTAGTAAACTGGCATGCTTAAACCTTCTTTGCATCTTCTTTATCTTTCATAGTCTTTCATTTTCCTATTCTTAGTTTAGTATGCTTTCACACAGCACCTTCTTTTTTCTGATTAGAGCTCCCAAATCCACACCCATTCATCTAGTTAGGACTTTTTTAAATGTAAAATTTTCCTCTCTGAGTTATTAATCATGGTTCCAGATGAGGAAATTCAATTACCCTCCTCTCTTCCATATTATCTATAGACAGACAGATAAATAGATAGACAGAGGTATATGGGTACAGATATATACATGTATACACATTGACCAGCTTAAGAAAAATAAAACTCCGAAGACTATCAAACCTTGAGAAGGCAAACCCATTGGACACAGCTCTACCAAGCTGAAAACTCAATAGCACAAAACAGTAGAAAAATTAAAAAGCAGTCATCGTGTTATGTCTAAATACTTCCAGTATTTCAATCATTCTGTGAATTGGGCTCTGTTCCACGAAGCGAATTTTCCAGAAAGCCCACTGTTTCATATCAACCTCAAGTCCTTTGCTCTCCTTCATCAGTTTTCTGTCGCCTGTTTGTCCTGAAATGCTGCCTGCAGGGCTTTACCAGCCTCACCCCGAGGTACCCTGTTTTCTATTTTGGAGACTGACTCCAGGCCACGTGTAGCTTCACTTGATGTTAACAGACTTTGTCTCCAAGAAACTGTTGGAGTAAATTTCCATATGCATTCCTAAAACTTGGTGTGTTTATACCTTCCCTTTCCACTTCCATTCACATCGAGCAGCAATTACCAAAATTCTATGAACTTTGGAGCTCAAGATCTCTACTGATCATAGGCTTGAAACTCACAATTCATCTCTTCCCTAGTCACCATCCTTTTTATCAGTGTAAGCAACATGTCAAGCTCTACCCATATCATTGTTTCTTATTATCTCACAGTCCACTGATTATCAATATGTCAAGTAATTTCTAATGAGGATGTCTACTATGCAGGCGTGTAGCTGAGAATTCTATGAATACCCCCACTCTCCTCTGATGCTTTGTCTCTGCTACCCAGCCACCACTGGGAGCACATGGCACAGCAATAGTATGCACTGTGTTGCTACAGTGTTCCCTGGTATAGAAATCCCATCTATCTGATAAAATTGCAAAACAACCTACCTGGTTACTACGTGTCTTTGTCCATTTGGGCTGCTTTATCAGAATACCGTAGATTGGGTCACCTCTCTCCTGTTTCTTCTTGGTAAGGGCACTAATCTCATTCACGAGGACCCCACCCATGACCTTAAAGGCCCCATCTCCTAACACGATCACATTGAGGATGAGGATTCCAACACATGAATTTTGGGAAGGAGACAAACATTCAGTCTGTAACACTATGTTTTAAATACATGACAAAAAAAAAGAATAAGAAACAAGCCTGATAGAGATATAATTTCTAGTTCAAGCACACTAGAACAAGAAGGTAGAAATGCTTCAATTCACACTGTTCTAGAATACTTCACTATGCCTTTAGGATTCAAAATAAAACTCAGCAATTTTCCTAAATTGTATTCAGCATGCCTTACTTGGCCTATCACCATGGGTGCCATGTATGTCTTCACCCTGGTGACACCCCACATTCTTCCTGAAATGAGATGAAAGAGCAACTCCCCTACTTGACCAGGAAGAAGTTGGGAAACCCCACAAAGAGAAAGGGGTTGGCGCCACCCTTTTCCTGAGGTTCAAGGCCAATGTCCCAAGTGTGGAAGACACACAGCAAACCTGAGTTTACTCAAACATCAACACACAAGGGTCGGAGTAGAAGGAAGAGAGAAGTGAGCAGAGGCATACCGCATTCTGAGCAGTGCCGGTTCGAAGGGTCAAATGGAAACTTCCAGGTGGTGGGCTGAGCAGGCCCAGAACAAATGAGAAACCTCATGGGCAGAAAGGACAGGCAAAGGCCAGGTAAGAGAAGCCAGACTCCCCTCCACCTCAGTCCAAGGCTGCCACACAGCCACTGGGGGCAGATGGAGAGAGGACAGCCCTGTTTGAGCCGGTGCAAAGAGACCTGGCTGGGCCACAAGGGAGCCCAGAGCTTACTGCTCTCACCCACACCCCTCCCTGTGGGGCTCCAGCAGAGGACAGTGGCAGACTACTCACTCAGCCTGCCCTATGGCAGGCAGGGAGGCTGTCACCTCCTTGGGACCTGTCCTGAAGCAGGGTCCAGCAGCGAGGGACTTACATTGCTAAGTATTTTACATAATATTCCCCATGGCGTCCTTCTCAGCATTCCTGACTGCACGTCTTTTCTTATAGGTAAGCTCTGCCCAAAGGGACTTAAGCCACGAGTCACTCTAACTTAAAATGTGGTCCTTACGAGTGAGCCCACATATCACAGAAAACCTCTTTTTATGTCTCATCTCATCTGATAATTGGATTTGCCCACGCATGGGGCGCCTCCTGCTTCTCTCTCTGGTTGTTAAGATTAGGTGTCCTCCCCACTTGCCGGCCAAGGGCACTCATGTACCCTTCTCACTGGTTATGCCGGATGCTGTTTCTGCCCATGTCCCCCAGAGGCCCCTGCTCTGTACGCCAGGCACATTTAGGTATGTGACAGCCCAGCTGAAGTGCTCCACAGATCTGCTCTCAGTCACGTGGCCTCCCCACCACGTTGGCGTCCCCTCTCCATGCCCCAAGTCCGTCCCGATCACCAGAGTCACATGATCCAAGTGCAGGCTGACCACACACATGCACACTCTGCATGGGGTTTACATAACAGAACCGGCTGTGGCTTTAGGGCTGCTTGGTGCGCGCCACCTCAACCACGAGCCAAGGTTTATTTTCTGTTCCAAAATGACCGTAAACTCTCCCAAACTCATTTCTGGCTCTCTCATCCATGGAATCTCAATAATGGAAAGAGAACATCGCTCCATCATCACCGATTATTTCTTTACGGGGGCTCTTACATAATAATCACAGCCTATTTTTCTTGCTGCAAACCTTCCTTTTATTAAACTGTTAAAAAAATCAGCTAACATTACCATAAATTTACTTAATTTTTTTTGCCTTTATGGGTAAATAAATCAGGAGGCCCAATGATTTTTTTTTCCAGTCATAGAAGAGGACACGTTTTGGTAGAGCTGGATTCCAACCAGTTCACAAACGAAAACAGCAGTGAAGATACAAGCTCTAGCCCTGGCCGGGTAGCTCAGTTGGTTAGAGCATTGTCCCCATATGCCAAGGTTGTGGGTTTGATCCCCAGTCAGGGCACATATGAGAATCAACCAATGAGTGCATAACTAAGTGGAACAACAAATTGATATTTCTCTCTCTTTCTCTCTCTCTCCCTCCCTCCTTTCCTCTACCCCTCTAAAGTGAATAAATAAAAATTTTAAAAAAGGTATAAGCTCTAAGCAATATCCCCGGCAGAAACACGGCAAAGCTATAAAAAGCCTTCTAAAATTAGAAGGGAAATCATATCTTTAATATTACTGAGATGTCATTTCCATTTTATAGACATATTAGTGCTGAATAAGGAAGGGAGTAAAGAAGAAAAATGGGGAAAAAAGTGAAGATGTCAACAAGAAGAGAGAGGCCTGGAAGGTAGGATGTGATGAGCTAGATTTCCAAGCCTAACAATGCCTGGTTTAAAATCAAATACAACCTCATCTGGGGTTGCGACTTATGACATAAAGAACACCGATTTAAATCAACAAAGTTTTGATCATTCAAGTGGTAAAAACTACCAAACACAAGTGTCATTTATAATCAGGCCCGTGGCAACTTATAAACTATAGATACAATGTTGACCTTTTACATGTTGCCACATTTTACATTTAATGATGTCATCTCACTCCTCCCATTAATTCTGGCATCATATTGGTATAATGTAAATGAAAGAAGAAATTTCTACCAGCACTCACAGCCAAACGTTCCATTTTGTTTTTGCTATTATCATTGAAGGGGGGAACAGTTATTTCTTTAATGTCCTGTTTGTGCAGCCGGGGACACTCCTCAGACTACAATAATAGCTCAGAACACTGGGTTACCTTCCAGCCAGAAAACTTTTGCAATGGGCAAAAATAATCAGAGAACTCAAATAAGCTTCATTCTTTTTTTAAAAAAATGCATAAAGAAGATAAAGCCAGGGGAGCAAAACCCCTCCTTTGCTTGAATTTTGCTCTTCTGAGATGGAAGGCAGCTCGGAAGAAAATACTACTCTGCATAATGATTCTTGAAAAAGTCAGTTAAACTTCTGTAGGCACAGATTGACATGCCTTTCAATAATTTTTCAATATGCAGTTCTTTGCTATTTAATGTCATACAAGGTAAGGATTTGATAGCTTCTACTTCAGCTTTATCGAACATCACTTGATTATGTTCCTACTGGCAGGTTTTTAAGAAGCATTTCTAGATATAGTCACTCTCTTTCACTTTATCACATGTTCAGAGATTGTTCCTACAAGAGGATTGAGTGGAATGGAAGTTTAAAATCACCAACATCTCCCTGGCTGGTGTGGCTCAGTGGGTTGGGCATCATCCTGCAAACCGAAAGGGTGCCAGTTCAATTCCTGTTCAGGGCCCATGCCTGGGTTCATCCTGAAGATTTGGGCAGTGGCACACTCGGAGAACATGGAAGGTCCACGGCCTTCTCATGTGCCCTGTGGATCTCTTCCCAAATTATAACCTTTTATAAGAAACTGGTGATCGAGTAAGTGACATATTTCTCTGAATTCTGTGAGCTGCTGCAGCAAATTTAATGGAACTCAAGGAGGGTGGAAATCTCTGATTACAACCAATGCCCCAGAAGCAGAGGTAACGAGCTTTACTTTCAAGTGGTGTCTGAAGAGGAAACCAGTCTTGTGGAACAGAGCCCACATGCTGCGGGATCTGACATCACCTCCAGGTAGACAGCATCGGGATGGAGCCGAATCGTGGCACACCCAGCTCTTGTCAAAGAAGAGCTGGATGTGCCGAGATAACCCACACATCAGAATTGGTGTTAGAATCATAATGCCAATCAGTATTTATTTTTATTTATTTTATTTTGCCAATAATTTTTTTGACTAAATCAATGAAGGGATGAATGGTGTGTTGAACATCCTTGAAGAATATTTGTATGCATGTATACTCATTTCCTTCAAATAAATTTATGCAAGAAGACAATTCTGGGCGAAAGGGAATTAACAGTATTAACTCTTTTGATGCATGTTGCCAAGTTATTAGAGAAAAAGGATTTTTACCATTTACAAGTTTCACTCCTGATTTCCATCTATTTGATAGTTAAATAAGCCATTTTCATGTGTTTATTGCACATTAATATCTCAGAGGAGATAATTAGGGAAAAGTTTGGACCACAGCTGCTTCTTTTCTCAGGCCCCAATATGCTACAAGTAGATTCCACTAAGAAACAAAAATTAGCAGAAAGGACACTAAATGTAGCAAAGGGCTTAATTAACTAAGCAACCCGGGGATTACCAAGAATTTGGAAGCTAATAAGCAGTCTAATAAGCAGTTATGCTAATAATGTACCTGAGCCTTTTTCTATGTCTATTTTTATAGTTATCTTTATCTATATAGTTATCTATTTATAGTTGTCTTTGGCCTTTCCTACCACTTTTTCCTTTTTTCTCTTGTAAGATTTTCTCCGAGTCTTACTTTGTACTTCGGTTTGTTTATTCGTTCTACTATAATGTAATTGGCAGTAGGATGGCTACAGAAGGGATGAACTATGAAGATTAAGACCTCTTTTTTTAGGGAATGTTCCGATTATCTATAGCTGTGAAATCAACCACCCCTAAACTCAGTGGTATTGGGCAACAACCACTTTTGTATGCTCTAGGTTCTGTGTGTCAGGAGTTAGGGCCAGGCACAGCGACAGTGGCCGACCATGACCCTATTGTTGAGCTGCTGATTTATCTAACCCTCCAAATTCTTCATGTGAGACAATAAATTTCCTTACTATTGAAGACATTCTGATTTGAGTACTCCATTAAGGCTGAACCTATCAGAAGTGGACTACGAGTGTTTCCTAGTTTTGTGTTTTATTCTTAAAAGTACTACATGCTTGCCATTTTTTCTCTCAAAAAAAGAAAAGGACAGAAAGTAATTTATGTAAGCCCTTCCTGATACAGAATAAACAGAAGTTAAACACGTCTATGTGGGGAAGGAAGGAAGGGCCAAATCAATAAAAAGTTCAAAAGGAATCACATGGTAAGGGTGTGAGGGGACCAAGTTTTGCCTCCCAGAATATGCTTTTGGGGATACTGATTATTTTAAGCTGGTTTTTAGGAAATCAAAGACTCAACCCTGGCTAGTGTGGCTCAGTGGACTGAGTGCCGGCCTGCAAACCAAAGGGTCACTGGTTTAATTCCCAGTCAGGGCACATGCCTGGGGTGGGGGCCAGGTTCCCCAGTAGGGGGCATGTGAGACACAACCAGATATTCTTGTTTCTCTCCCTCTATTTCTCCTTCCCTTCTCCTCTCTCCAAAAATAAATAAGTAAAATTCCTTTTTTAAAAAAGAGTGTTTTTAAAAAAAGAATGCTTAAAAAAAAGAAAAAGAAACCAAAGACTCAGAAAGAAGCTTTGACCTCCCCCCCCTTTATCTCCCTAAAGGAATTCAAATAGAAAAACCTGCTTAAAGAGGGAGCATCCCCTCAGCATCATAATATAAACTAAACATGGCGGCCACAGACAATGTAGCAAAGCCTGTTCCTCAACCTTCCCTTAGTGCCCGTGGTTTCTGAGTGGCCTGAAAGAATTTGATTCCCCTGTTCTCTCCTTCTCCTCTACCTCTGAAGTCTCAGACCCCTTCTCCTTTGTCCAAAATGGCATAAACTTCCACTGCCCCATAGTCTTTGGTTCTCATATTCTTATGGCACCACTGCATCTGTCCCGTGTTCATTTGAGTGTAAGCTCAGACAGAAGAACTTAGAAAGGTAGGAGAAAATTTTACATTTTGTACCTCCGCGGGTACCTCTCAGAATGTATTATTTAAATCACCAGTCTTTAAAATCAAGTTCTGTCTAAAGCAGTTCTCTTCAACGGATTTATTTTAGGAGCTAATCTTGGGAAAGAATGGATACATAAGGGTGTCAACGAGTACCCTCCAAAAGCCTGTTAAGCTGGAACATGCATGAGGAGCCCCGTCTCAGACTGTGCAATTCGCAGGCCCACTGAGGATTCCTCATTGGAGAACAGACCAGAATGTTCTTCAACACCTTTTCTCAGCGGACAGACTAACTCCCAGCGTTTACAAGGCGGGGTTCTTGTCAAATTCCTGCCCCCACCTATGGAAGCATTCCTTATACTATAACATCTAAAAATAAATTCTAAACTCTCCCCAAAGTGAACCCATAGCTTGAGTTCACTTTTTAGCATCTATGTTTATTAAGCTCTGCTTTAGAAATTTATGTCTCTAAAAAATCCCATTTGAGTACTGGGGGAAAAGGTGGTTTCCCCCTAGGTAAAAAAAACAATGTTCCTTAGGTTTTAATTTTTCATATAGACTTTTAAAAAAAATTAGTTTTTCTAATTATTCTGAATTTTAAAAATTTTCTTACTGCTGAAATGCAGAGTAACATATGTGATTTACAGTTTGAAAAATTAACATTTAATATGAAATTAAACTGATATTTCAAAGCTATTCCGCCTAAAAAGAAATCCTACAGAGTGAGTCTGTATTTTTTATTCTGTTCTAAGGAGGCCAGAACAATGGGGAAATGGGTTTATTTGTAACAAGAAAATTTAATTAGACATCAGAAGAGCCTTTCTAAAGAAAGATGTATTTCTAAGGGATGCTATGAAGGGCACATTTTCTTAATGCGTTTGTGATTTTATTGTATTCCACCAACACCACGGGAAGGTTCTGGGCATCATCTCTGGATCCTATGATTTCACAGAATGGACCAGAGAAAGGGAGACTTACCATCTGAGCTAGGAACTACAAATGGCATTGTCTGACCTGGAGATGACAGACAAGGTGACGGCCATTGTCTCTCAGTTCTACAGTTCAGGCACCTCCGCGTCCACACGCCAATCAGTCTGCTGAGAAGCCACTACCCTTCCGCCCTCCGAGACCAGCGCGTCTGAGCAGAGCGACGGCATCATAGAAGACCTGCAAATACAACTATAGGCGCTGAAAATGTAAGAGGCTTCAAAATAAAACAAACCCACGACAGTGAAGAAAGAAATATGTACCACCTGCTCGAGACAGTACAAACGTTCTCATTTTTCTTCTCAGGAACTCAAGAGAAGTGCTGTTACTTCTCTTTTGAAAGAGTCAAGTGCTGGTGGGCATTGGGAAACAGTACCCTTGGCCAGTGCCCCGTTTCCTGGATGGAACAGCCTACCCCTAGAGTTCATTACCTCTCCCCTGACAATTAAGCTCCCGAGAAGAGCTGATGTCTAGAAATTCTTGTGATCCCTACTCACTACAAATCTTAAAACTCAAAATTCTGTTTCTGGCTTAGAAAAGCTGTGAGACGGGCAGACCACTGCCATTTAGTGACTTAATATATTTGGTCTAAGTTTTGACCAGCAAACCCTGAAATCCAATCAAGTGTAATTGATGGTCGTCAGCTTCGAGACACAAATCGGAATCATGGGTGCTGTGCAGGAGTGAGCAAGGCTGGCAGGCCGCCCGGCCTCTCCACTTCAGGGCGACATTGCAGTGACCCCCAACTCTTTTTGGGAAGGTGCTGCACTAGAAAGAGCCTTCCTTGTGAGAATGACAGTCCTTTCACTGTGGAGATGGTGACAGTTAATAAAATACTAAATCACCCTCGTGGACTTCTCTACACCTTGTTGATAACTATCCCAAGCTATAGAAATAAATATTAATGTAATGATAAATCCACTCACCTAATATCCTACTCAGATTGGACAACTGATCTTGGAATTATAGTCAGGCAAAGATCATATTAAGTCTCTTTCTCCTTCAGACCAGCCCATTGGCTAAAACAACACAAGTCTAAATATAATCATAAATCTACTCTGCTCTTACAAAAAAGGAAATGTTTTTCTAGATTAATAGCACCAACAACCACCCAACAGTGTTACCCTGAAGTCTGCTTACCTTCTTATATTTAGTATGAAACAGGTAAGCAAGAGATTAAGAATAGGTGCGGAGTGAGCAAGTGGCCTGTTTATTTCAGTGGGAATCAAATTTAATGTATGGAAATAAGAAGTTACTATTCTCTATCCATGAAAGACATCGAACCTTCCTTTTAAGTAATTTTATCAATGAAAAAATTTTTAATCCATTTTTTTATCATTGACCAGCAGTTCTATTCAAATAGCTTGTCAAGTTTCTAAGTAAGTAAAGGAAATACCTGTTCATGCTCACCAGCCTTTTACTATGTGAGCAAATAAAAATAACCAAGTGTGTTATGTGTGAAGTTCTCAATCAGAAATGCAGAGGCTCTTTAAAAGTTGCCACACTGGCAAGTTTTTCATCTTGCTTTGTGCAGCCCCTGTTGCCATATAAACACAGGAAAGAGATAAAAGAGTAAACTGGAGTGAACACTTCCCCATCCCCAGGAGTGTGCCTGCATCTCCAAGCCTTGTTACCTGCCTATCTCCTTAATACTCAGATTCTCCACACCTCTCAACTTCCTTTCCTTGATCTCAGTACCAATTCTGGGATAGTTATTCTAAACCCAATATAAAACCAAGGGAAGTGATGTATCCAAATAGAAAAAAAAAAAGTGATCCTAAAAAATAAGAAAGGCAACCATATGTAAACCGTAGAGAGCAAGGCCTGCCTTTCAAATGCTCCCTGTGTGTTGTTCATGGCTGATCCTCCAACAGTACTAACGCTGCTTCATCAGACATATTGTATCTAATCCCCATGGCCCCTGGGCATCTACTTTTCTTTCATCTTTCTTTACACTCAGAGGATGTATAAGCTCCCTATTCATCTTTGTTTTCTTAACGAAAATAGGTAGAATGATAGTAAAACGTTTCTTTCACAAGCCACGAAAGCAAAGCCCTAGGAACTATTATCTGGCCATCACTCTCTTTTGTAACATGCCCTAGAGGGAAAAGAGCTACAACTATAATGACAATTCATTTTTTTGGTTTACAGGACACCCCTATGAATGGTGTAGGTAGGAAGTTAGAAGGATGAGAAGGCCAGAAGTACCTGGCTTCTTGTTGGGAGCCAAACAGGTATGCAGGCTCACCATAATTGGGAAGAAGCATCTTGACATGAGGAAGGGGAGACTCCACAGACAAATGCACATTCTTCCCACTTTTGCGCAGCTGAAATGCCACACCGGAAGTGTGTCGTCCTTGGACTGCTACGCTCCCTCCAGCAGTTCAGTGTTTATCTCACCATAGTGCCTTCTCTTTTCGTCCAGCTTTTCTGGTTCTACTTGGAGATGTTTCGTAAGTATGAAGGGGCTGGTGATCTTTGGTGGGGGAGGGAGGTCTTTAACCATGAAAAATATTTTAAGGTACTTATGGAACACCATCAAGCAGGCCAATATCCACATTCTAGGGTCCCAGAGAGAGATGAGAGAGAGCGGAGGCAGAGAAAGAAGAGAAGAGACAAAGAAAGGGGCAGGAAGTTCATTTAAATAAGTAACAGCTAAAAAACTCCCCTAACCTTGGAAAAGAAATAGTCATCCAGATCCAGAAAGCCCTGAGAATTCTAAATCAAATGTGTTGAAAGAGATGCACACCAAGACACATTGTAACTATCAAAAGTTCTCACAAGGAGAGAGTTTTAAAAGCAACAAGAGAAAAGCAACATACTGCACATGAGGAAAGCACCCTAAGATTAACAGGAGGCTTTTCAGCAGAAACTCTGTGGGCCAAAAGTGAGTGGCATGATATGTTCCAAGTGCTAAAATACAGAGTACAGAAAAAGTAGGTTTACAGCTGCTCACATGGAAAAAAATATAATAATTAAGAATGCAAGAATAAACTGTTTCAGGTACTCACAAGTGTAAACCTACTTTTGCCTTACCCTGTAAACAAACAAGAAAAAACCCTGCCAATCAAGAACACTCTACCCAGCAAAGTTGTCCTTCAGAATCGAAGGAGACGTAAAGAATTTTCCAGACAAGCAAAAGCTAACGGAATTCATTACCATTAAACCAGCCCTACAAGAAATGTTGAAGGGACTCTTCAAGCTCCAATAAAAGGATGCTAACTAGTAATAGGAAGACATATGAAAATGTAAAACTTACTGGTAAAGGTAAATGCATAGTTAAATGCAGAATATTCTAATGTTGTAGCAGTGGAGGGAAAATCACTATTAATCTAGTATGACAGTTAATAGGCAAAAGAAATAAAAATAACTGTAACTATAATAATTTATTAATGGATACATAGGTAAAAATGTAAATAGTGACATCAAAAACATAAAACATCTCAGGGGAAATAAAAATATACAACTTTAGTACAAGTTCAAACTTAAGTTGTTATTAGCTTAAAATACACTGCTATAAATATAACATATTTTGCCCTGGCTGGTGTGGCTCAGTGGATTGAGCACTGGACAGTGAAGCAAAGGGTCGCTGTTTCGATTCCCAGTCAGGGCACATGACTGGGTTGCGGGCCAGGTCCCCAGTGGGGGGCACATGAGAGGCAACCACACATTGGTGTTTCTCTCCCTCTCTTTCTGCCCCTCTTCCCCTCTCTCCAAAAATAAATAAGTAAAATCTTTAACACATTTTTATTTGCCTCATGGTAACCACAAAGCAAAAATATATAATATATGCACAAAAGATTAAGAGAAAGGAATCTAAACATACCACCACAAAAAGAATCAAGTCCCAAGTGAGGAAGCAAAAGAAAGAGAAGCAAATTAATTTCAAGAAAGTCTGAGAACAATGAACAAAATTGAAATAGTAAGTCCACATCTAACAATGATTACCCTGAATGCAAATGGACTATATTCTCTGATCAGTGGATACAGAGTGGCTGAATGGATTAAAAAAGAGATAGAGATATGGCCTACAAGAGGCTCACTGTAGACTCAAGGACACAGGTGAAAGTAAAGGAATGGAAAAAGTCACTCCATGCAGAGGGCAACCAAAAGAAAGCAGGGGCAGCTATATTTACATCAGACAGTACAGACATTAAGTCAAAGGTTGCAGGAAGTGGCAAAGAAGTTCATCATACAATGATAAAGAGGTCAACACATATGACACCCTAACGATAAAGGAGCATAGAACACATCTGGCCCCAGCCCAGGAGCACCTAAATATAGAGAGCAAATATTAACAGACCTAAAGGAAGAAATATACAGCTAGACAATAATATTAGAGGACTTCCATATCCCATTTTCAAATTTTCAATAATGACTAGATCATGCAGAAAGAAAATCAATAAGGTATTCTTGAACTAAAACTACATGTAAGACTAGATGGACTTAGATATTTACAGAACATTCAAAGAATGGATTTGTAATACTATAAAGTGATTTTTCTTCATCTACTGAGATGGTCATATGATTATTTGCCTTTGTTTTGTTTATGAGGTGTAGCACATTAATTGATTTATGGATGTTGAACCACCCTTGCATCCTGGAGTAAGTCCCACTTGATCATGGTGTCTGACTCTTTTAATGCATTGTTGAAATTGTTTTGCTGATAATTTGTTGAAGATTTTTTGCATCTACATTCATCAGTGATATTGGCCTGTAATTTTCTTTCCTTGTAATATCCTTGTTTGGGTTTTGGTAATGCTGGACTCATAGGTTTGGAAGTGTTCCTTCTTGTTCTATTTTTTGAAAATTTTGAGAAGAATTGGTATTAATTCTTCTTTAAATGTTTGGTATCATTTACCAGTAAAGCCATCTGGTCCTGAACTTTTGTTTGTTAGAAGGTTAACAACAGATTCAATCTCCTAACTAGGAATTGGTTTGTTAAGATTTTCTATCTCCTTATGATTGAGGCTTCGTCTTCTGTATTATTCATATGTTCATAGTGGTCTCATGATCCTTTATATTTATTTGTTTGGTATCCATTGTAGTTATCTCCTCTTTTATTTCTAATTTTATTTGAGTTATCTCCCATTTTTTTCTTGGAAGTCTAGCTAAAGGTTTGCCTATTTTGTTTATCTTTAAAAAAACAGTTTGTCGTTTTCACTGATCTTTTCTATTTTCTTTTAGTCTTGATTTCATTTATTTCTATTCTGATCTTTGTTATTGACTTCCTTCTCTGTTAACTTTGAGTTTAGTCTTTTCTTCATTTTTTGGTTCCTTGAGGCCTAAAGTAGGTTGCTTGTTTGAGTTTTTTCTTTTTCCTTTAATGGAGGCATTTATCTCTATGAACTTCCCTCCTAAAACTGCTTTTGGTGCATCCCATATGTTTTGATGTGCTTTATTTCCCTTTCATTTGTCTTCAGTTTTCTTTTTGATTTCCTTTTTGACCCATTTGTTGTTTGGTATCTTTTTTTTAAAAAAAAATCCTCATGTGAGTTTTTGCTAAAAGGTGAAAATCCTGTACGCTGAAAACTGTAAGACACTGATGAAAGAAACTGAAGAACTCATAAATAAATGGGAAGATATTCCAAGTTCATGAACTGGAAGAATTAATCATTAAAATGGTCATATCACCCAAAGAAACCTACACATTTAATCCAATTCCCATTAAAATTCCAATGGCATTTCTCCCATACATAGAATAAACAATCCTAAAATGTGTATAAAACCATTAAAAACTCAAATAGTCAATGCAATCTTGAAAAAGAAGAATAAAGCTGGAGACATCATGCTCCCTGATTTCAAACTACACAACAAAGCTATAGTATAAAGAATGTGATATTCACATAAAAACAGACACAGAGATCAACAGAACAGAAAAAAGAGCCCAAAATTAAATTCGTGTATAATATGGTCAATTGACAATTGATTTATAACAAAAGAGCCAAGAATATCCAAAAGGAAAAGAACGGTCTCTTCAATAAATGATGCTGGGAAAACTGGATAGCCACATGCAAAAGAATAAAACTGGAGCCCTATCTTACACCACACACAGAAGTTAACTCGAAATGGATTAAAGACTTGAATATAAGGCCTGAAACCACAACATTCCTAGAAGAAAACATAGGCAGTAGACTCCTAGGTATCAATCTTGGTGATGATTTTTTTTTGGATTTGACACCAAAGCAAAGACAAAAAAACAAAAACAAGTAAGTGGGATTATGTCAGACTAAAAAGCTTCTGTACAGCAAAAGAAACCATCATTAAAATTTTTCAAAAAGCAATGTACCAAATGGAAAAAAATACTTGTAAATCACATATATGATAAGGAATTAATACCCAAATTATAGAAACAACTCAGGAAACTCTACAGCAAAATACAATTCAATAAGTAAATAGGCAGAGAATCTGAATAGACATTTTTCCAAAGAAGACATACAGATGGCCAACAGGTACGTGAAAAGATGCTCAGTGTCACTAATCATCAGGGAAATGCAAATCAAAACTACAATGAGATATCACTTCACACCTGTCAGAATGCCATCATCAAAAAGACAACGAATACGTGTTGGCAAGGATGTGGAGAAAAGGGAACCCTTGCGCATTGTTCCTGGGAATGGAAGTCAGTGCCACCACCACGGGAAACAGTGTGCAGTGTGCAGGTTCCTCAAACAATTAAAAATAGGACTACCACATGATCCAACAGTTCTACTCCAGGTGTTTGTCCAAAGGAAGTGAAGACCCCATCATTCCCAATAGCCTAGACAGGAAAACAACCTAAGTATCCATCAGCAGATGACTGAAGAGACAGAGAGAGAGAGAGAGAGAGAGAGAGAGAGAGAGAGAGAAATAGTGAGAGAGAGAGACAGAGAGATATTATTCAATCATGAGAAAGGAGGAAACCCTGTCATTTGCAACAACACGGAGGAACTTGAAGGCATTATGCTAAGTGAAATAAGCCAGATAGAGAAAGACTAATACTGCATGGCATCACTAATATGTAAAATCTAAATTAAAAAGTCTAACTCATAGGAATAGATAGAACCACGGGGGTGGGGGGTGGGGGTTGGAGGAAATAGGGAGAGAGGTTGGTATTAGGGAACAAACTAGCAGTTGTGAGATGAAGAAGTTCTGAGGATCTAAGATAAACATGGTGTCAGAGCTGATAGCACTGTTATATAACGGGAATTTGCAAAGAGTAGAACTTACGTGTTCTCACACACCAAAAAAAAAAAAAAGACAAATCTGTGAGTTGATGGATGTTTCCACAATGTATATGTAATATATTAAATCACCCCAATGTTCACTTCAAATATCTTACAATTTTATTAGTCAATTATGCCTCAATAAAGCTGGAAAAAACTGTCAAGGTCATGAAAGATGATAAATTGTCACAGACCAGAGGTTGGCTAAGGACACACAACAACTAAATGGAATGTGTTACCTGGATTGGATTGTGGTACAGAAAAGGACATTAATTTTAAAGCTGGTGAAACTTGAATAAAGTCTAGAGTTTGGAATTTAATAGGAAAGGAAACTGAAATAGGTGAGGGATGTGTAGGAAATGCCCTTAATATCTTTGCAAGTTTTCTATAAATCTAAATGTATTCCAAAATAAAAGTTTATCTTTTAAGAAGACGTATTAGGAATCTTTCAAGGCAAGTTTAAAGCAATGCATGCACCTGTCATGGATTAGAGCAAGAAGATTTTAGGGAATAGAAAAAGTTTGGAAACAGACAAGTCTGGGAATCATGGTGGGAGATTCTTAAGGATCAAGCCTGACAGGTCTTTAAGGGGATTTTGGCCTTTGACACACTCCCTGCGGCAAAGTGTCTGTTTTACAACCTCAAATTAAGTGCACTCAGCCAGAGCGGGGCAGATGCTAAATAATGAATGAGCAGATTTAGAAATGACAACAAGCCGTACCAAAGTATACTTGGGAGAAGTTAAAAAGTTAATGTTCACCTCTTGACTAATAAAAATGAAGATATATAGCAATTAAAACCAAAAAATTCACTGTAAGTAAGAGCATTTGATATTAGAGTAGGCCACTAAAGAGGTCATGAATCCCCCACTTCCCAAGTCTTAAAAAAACTTAATGAATCTCAACCTGTGGATGGTTTAGATGCAGCCTGATACATTAACTTCTCCAGCTGACATTTAAGCATAACCCTTTGCAGTAGTTTCTAATGGGGCTTCTGATGTTTCTTTCTACTCAATTTTTGTTGCATGTAATGTCTGTAGCATTTCTTTGGCAAGCAGTATATGGGTCCTGGTTCTTTTTCACTTGTAAGTCCTGCGTCTCTGAGCACATCTTCATTTGTTCAATCGTTCATTCATTCATTCATTCATCCATGATTTCAGTAAAAGTCAATCGGTGCTGGATGTCTACCAAGCACTACGTTGGGATTAAAGGTAAATTGTTATGAATATGACAGTGTTGCTATCTTCGCATTTTTCTCTGAAGGTAAAAGATAGAGCATTAATTAGGCAATTAAAAAAATAGTGCATTAAGTGCTATAAAAGATGCCTGCCCTTGATGTTATGGGACCACACAGGAGGGGCACCTAACTAGGCTTTAGGTTTAAAGGTGAGTTCTGAAGGACGAGATCATAAGCAACCGAGGTCAAAGGCCCCATCATAGACATGGGGCTCTGCTCCAGCCTGAAGCTCAGTTCCTTGCTGGGAGTAGAGATTGGAATCTTTGTTAATTATGGTCATCATAATATTGGTATTATGGATCAGGAGAGTCACTGCGGCTCGGGTCCAAGACACAATGATGAATAGGGCAGAATTCCAATGCTCAAGGAGTTTTTGGAATTTTCCCTCTTCCTCCTTGTATTTGTATCCATCCTGCCAGTTACAATGTCTGGGACATCCCTGGCCCTCAGCAAATGTCTGCTGAATGGCTGAGCTTTCTCAGACTCCCCACACCCAGCAAAGCACCGAGGCCCAGGCACTCTTATTTCACAATATGTCTTGCATTCATCTTCCCCTCCACTTTTCTACTTCTGCCACACTTTTTTGTGACTTCTCATCTCTACTACTAAAAGAAACTTGACATTGGTCTCCCCCAATTCTAGTTCTCATTCCTAGACACCGCATGCCACCAGCAGATTTTCTGAAGCCTAAACTCTCTAAATAAAGTGCCTATTGAAATATTTCCCCTTTGTTATAGAATAGAGCCCAACACCTTCAGCTTACCATTCAAATCCTCAAACCCTCCAAGGTCTTGTCCTGATCTACCATGTGTTTTCACAGCCGACATTCCCTTAAGCAAACCCTGGCCTCTGGTCATTCTTGTTAATTCATTTGTCTTCCAAACATGCTTTTTGCTGCCCAGATTCCACTCAAAAGCCTTGGCTCATGGCAGTCCTCCACCCAGCAATGCTCCCTCTTGGGCTCCTAAGGCCCAATGCAAATGTTTGCCCAGGGTGAAGCCTCCTTTGACCACCTTCTCTGGACAGGAGTGATCCAAGGTTTCTCAACCCCAGGAGTTACAATTCACTAAACAATTGCTCCTGAAGGGAGCTCATTAAGGATTTATTAAAGAGTGAACGGTCCAGTGGAAAAGACAAATAAACACACCATTAGAACTCAGTGTGAAATATTTATCAGGGAGGACACGGAAGGCTGCCGAAAGCAGGTGGTGGGGGAGAGGGGAAGCAAGGACACGGGATGCCATACCTGGGGAGGTGACAAGTAAGAGTCACCCACGTGAAAACAACAATGACAGAAGGCATCATAACCTAGGTCTATGGGCTGGAGAGAGTAGGACAGAGGCATGGAGTCTGAGGAGTATAGCCAGAGACAAGTGGTAAGCAAGGGAGGGACTCTATGTACATTTTACTTATTCTTACTAAGCTATCCTTGAAGTATGACAAAGTGCACAAATCTTCAGTGTACAGCCTGATAAATATTACTTTGTAACGACGTCCTAAAAAAGAGATAGAACTCTATTGATCCTC
>VMDR010012219.1:0-26941 GCA_007922815.1 Macrotus californicus | reverse complement strand
GTATATAATGCTCTCATCACGTAGTAGGTACTCAAAATAGTTGGAATTAACATCACTATATTGTTGTTACTAATATTATCACTGTTATTAATTATTATTTGTTACCTAACTACCATGCTATGTTTGTTACAGAACAGACCTGGAGAGGGGTGTGAATGATATACTATTACTGAATGGACCCACCCTTGTGCTCCAGGGGTCTCCCATCCTGTACTAGGTTCGCCTTGCCCACCTCCAGGGAAAAGACGTCTCTCAATGTCAGAGATTGGTGAAAAGGAAAGGGATTATCTATTTAAAGAGTTATACAAACTTAAGAATAATAACTTAATGTTTTCATTGAGATCCCAAAGCCCTTTAGAATACCCACAGACGCACAGTCCTTCCTTCCCCCTCTGCCCAGTCTGGGGTACTATATCTTAGGAAAAGAAACAGAAGTCCGTGGCTCAGGCAGCCCCTCAGTTCTGGCACCATCAGCTGTGTTGCTGCCGAGATCTTCAGTTAATCCAAATCTATGTGGCATCTTCTTCTGGCACACCAGCAAGAGTCCTTTCACCCCTTTCCTTCCAGGCAAAGTCTCTCCTGCTTCCTAAGCCACGTGGCAAAAAGGGAGCGCCCTAAAGCCACCGTGGTTTGCTCCTGCTAAAACCATGTGGTTTTTCTCTGCCCAGGCCATGCGGTCCCAAAAAAGACGCAGCATGGTTGCCACACTTGAGTTTAAATCCCAGCACCAATCTTCCTCAGCCACACCATTTCCAACTCCTCCCACAACTGGCCACACCTGCCTGCATTCCTGTATTTTTCTCCAGCTTTACTGGGCTGCCATAGTAACTCTGGGCAGGTGTGGCCCTGTGGTGTGGAGCCAATGATCTCTAAGCTCTTACTGCAGGCTCTGTAACCAAAGGGAGTTGCCTCCCAATTACATCCTGGGTTGAAGTCACTCCCATCCCCCTGGCTCAAAGCATGGCCATAGCTATTTAACATATCTATGAAACCAGTTAAAGGTTATAGATATGTTAAATGACTGTTCTAGAGGTTAGCTGCAAAACTGTTGCTATTCAAAACAACTCTCAATGGCCCTGCTCCATGTGTCCCACCCCCCAGCTCAGACTTGTAGGGGTGTGGACATCCTATATATATATTTTTTTTTTCTCTAATATTCCCTAGACACAGAGTTCTGGACCCCATTACAAATCTCTAGTTGGGTACCCCCCTTCCAGCTGCACCCTGTTACATGTTGACAATATCAGACAGAAGAAATATATGGTCACTTTCAGAAACAGATTAGCCTGAAGAAGTTAACAATATAAAGAGTCAGACATAGAACACTTGAATGATAGTTAAATAGTGATAAAGAGGGAGGGAGAAGATAATCGAATTCATTGGCTGCTAAGGAATTTTTTCCCCAATTAGTAGTCAAGCCCACTTCTAGCAATATAGCCTAAGAATCCTGAAACGCCAATTCAAAAGAATATAAGCACCCCTCTGTTCATAGTAGGGCTATTTACAATAGCCAAGATCTGGTAATAGCACAAATGCCCTTTGGTGGATGAGCGGATAAAAAGCTGTGGTACATTTACACAATGGAATACTGTGCAGCAGTAGAACAGAAGGAATTCTTACCTTTTGCAACAGCATAGATGGGCCTGGAGATTATTATGCTAAGTGAGATATGCCAGTCCAGTGAAAGACAAACACCAAGTGCTCTTGCTTATATGTGAAATCTAATGAACAAAATAAACTGACAAACAAAATAACAAAATAGAACAGAGGCAGAGGTACGTGGAACAGACTGACAGCTGTCAGAGGGGTGGGGGGAGGATAGGAGTGGATTAAAGGAGGTGAAAGGATTAGCCGAAGAACATGTATGTATAACCCATGGACCCAGACAACAGTGTGGTGATGGCCTGAGGGAAGGGGGTGAGGGCTGGGTGGAGGTGGGAAAAGGGGGGGAAATGGGAACATTTGTAATAGTGTACACAATAAAAATAAAGAAAGAATGTGTCACACATAGCAAAAAAAGTCGATCTCATAGGGTTAAATAAAGACTTTCTGTATATCTGAATTTTATTTATTCCATCATTCATTCCTTCAGAAACTCCACATTTATGTAGTATGAATTATATGCTAGGCATTGTAGAGGAAAGACCAAGGCATAGGAGAATGCAAAGGAAATTTTATCTGAAATAAACAAGGTGCTTTTTTGAAACCACAAACAAAGAAAGATGCCCACCCTCACCAAAAGATAAGGACTACAAATTAATAAAAATATCAGGTACTTTTTCTCAAAGGATTGAGAAAAATTAGAGACATTTCAAATTGGCAGAAATACATAGACACTCTTATCCACTGTTTGGGAAAACATTGTTACTTTATTTGGGAGAGATAATTTGAAAATATCTAAATTTAAAATGTGCATAGCCAGAAATTCCAATTTTAAGAATTTGTCCTACAGAAATAATATGTTCAGAACATAAAGATACACATACAAAGAAGCTTGTTGCAAAAAGGAACAGGGAGAACAACATAATACATTAGTCATGTACTGCTGTGTAACAAATTATCCCCAAAGTTGGTTGTTCAAAAAAACAAACACTTATTATCTTAAAAGGTTTTATGAATCATGAATTTGCTTGTGGCATACCTAGGTGATTCTGGCTTAGGGTCTCTCAGGTGCTCAGAGTCAAGATATATTTGTCTTATTTGTTTAGTTTTTCTTTTGTTTCCCTTGCCAGACATAACACATCAGAAAAAATATTGCTACAAGAAATGTCTGACATGTTCCTACCTATGTGTCCTTCTAGTACTTTTATGGTTTGAGTCTAATATTTAAGTTGTTAATCTATTTTGTGTTGATTCTTGTATATGGTATAAGAAGGTGGTCTTGTTTCTTTTTTCTTTTTCTTTTTTTGGCATGTAACTGTCTAATTTTCCAAATGCCACTTATTGAATATCTTTACCATGTTGTATGTTCCTGGCTCCTTTGCCCATTATTAACTGACTATAAAGGCTTGGGTTTATTTCTGGGCTCTCATTGTGTTTGATTGATCTATATGTCTGTTTTCATGCAGACTGTTTTGATTACAGTGGCCTTGTGGTATACTTTGATATCAGGTAGTGTGATTCTTCTAACTTTGTTCTTATTTCTCAAGATTGCTGTGGCTATTCTGGGTCTTTTGCAGTTTCATATAAATTTTTGGAATATTTGTTCTAGTTCTGTGAAATATGCCAAGTACCATATGATTTCACTTATATGTGGAATCTAATGAACAATATAAACTAATAATCAAAATAGAAACAGACATAGGTACAGAGAACAGACTGACAGTTGTTAAGAGGAGAGGGTTGGGTGAGAAAGGTGAAGGGATTAGCAAAAAATAAATAAACTAAACTAAAATAAAATAAAATAAAACTAATACACACAGACAACAGTATGGTGATTACAAGAGGGAAAGTAAGGTGTGGGATGTAGAAAAGGGTATAAATGATGATGGAAGGAGACTTGACTTGGTGAGGTGAACACACAATACAATATACAGATGATGTGCTGTAGAATTATATTCCTGAAACCTATATAATTAACTAATGTCACTTCAATAAATTCAGTAAAAAATGTAAATTGAAAAAAATACTAACAAAAAAATTCAGGAGTGGAAGAGGTTGACCAGGAAACTACTTTTTCATTTTAAGTATTTCTATTGGGCTTTAAAATATATATATTTTATTGATTATGCTACTAGTTGTCCCATTTTCCCCCCTTTATTCCCCTGCATACCCCCTCCCACCCTCATTCACCCCCTTTTGTTCAAATCCATGGGTCATATATATAAGTTCTTTGGCTTCTACATTTCCTATACTATTCTTAACCTCTCCCTGTCTATTTTCTACCTACCATTTATGCTTCTTATTCCCTGTACCTTTTCCCCCTCTCTCCCTACCCACTCCCCTGATGATAACCTTCCATGTGATCTCCATTTCTGTGATTCTGTTCCTGTTCTAGTTGTTTGCTTAGTTTGTTTTTGTTTTTTTTAGGTTCAGTTGTTAATAGCTGTGTTTGTTGTCATTTTACTGTTTATATTTGTGATCTTCTTCTTTTTCTTAGATAAGTCCCTTTAACATTTCATATAATAAGGGCTTGGTGATGATGACCTCCTTTAGCCTTCCCTTGTCTGGGAAGCACTTTATCTGCCCTTCCATTCTAGATGATAGTTTTGTTGGATAGAGCAATCTTGGATGTAGGTCCTTGCCTTTCTTGACTTTGAATATCTCTTTCCAGCCCCTTCTTGCCTGCAATATTTCTTTTGAGAAATCAGCTGATAGTCTTATGGGCACTCCTTTGTAGGTAACTGTCTCCTTTCCTCTTGCTGCTTTTTAAGATTCTCTCCTTATCTTTAATCTTAGATAATGTAGTTTTGATGTGTCTTGGTGTGTTCCTCCTTGGGTCTAACTTCTTTGGGACTCTCTGAGCTTCCTGGACTCCCTGGAAGTCTATTTCCGTTGCCAGATTGGGGAAGTTCTCCTTCATTATTTTTTCAAATAAGTATTTAATTTCTTGCTCTTCCTTTTCTGGCACCCCTATGATACAGATGTTGGAACATTTAAAGTTGTCCCGGAGGTTCTTAAGCCTCTCCTCATTTTTTTGAGTTTCTTCATTGTGTTCTGGTTGAATGTTTATTTCTTCCTTCTGGTCCAAATTGTTGATTTGAGTCCCAGTTTCCTTGCCTTCACTGTTAATGCCCTGTACATTTTCCTTCATTTCACTTTTCATAGCCTTCATATTTTCCTCTAATTTGTCACCATATTCAACCAATTTTGTGAGCTTCCTGATTATCAGTGTTTTGAACTGTGTATCTGATAGGTTGGCTATCTCTTTGTTGCGTAGTTGTATTTTTTCTGGAGCTTTGATTTATTCTTTCATTCGGACCATTTTTTTTTTTTTTTTTTTGGTCTTGATGTACCTGTTACCTAGTAAGGGGAAGAGCCTTAGGTTTTCACCAAGGCAGGGCAACCCAGGACACTGTTTTGATGCTGTATGTGGGGGAGGGGTCCGAGAGGGAACAGTGCCACTTGCTTTGCTCTCTGCAAGTTTTCGGTCACTTCCCCTGTTACCCACAAACAAATTGGGCCCTTCTGGTGCTGATTCCTGGGTGGGTGGGTTTGTGTATATTCTAGGACTCTGTGGGTCTCTCCAATGAACTCTTCTGTGAGGCTGAGAGTTTCTCCCACTGCCTAAACCCCCACAGGTTTTTATAGTCAGAGGTTTTGAGGCTTTATTTCCCCACACTGGAAGCCTGGGTTGTGAGGTCTGTCTCACTCCCCAGTTGTTCCTTCTGGTTTATCTGCATGTGAATGTGGGACTGCCCTGTCCGCCAGCTGCCGCCTTTCCCGGTCCACCAGCTGTGGCCTTGCCTGCCCAGGTCCTCCAGCTGCTGCCTTGCTACGAGTCCTCTCCAACCAGCTGCCCATCTCTGCCCCTCCTACTGGTCTGGATGAATGTTTCTTCTTTAATTCCTTGGTTGTCGGACTTCCATATGGTTCGGTTTTCTGTCAGTTCTGGTTGTTTTTTGTTTTTAAATTTGTTGTTGTCCTTCTTTTGATTGTGCAAGGAGGCACAATGTGTCTACCTATGCCTCTATGTTGGCTGGAAGTCCTATCGGGTTTTTTAATTGTACAAACATATATGTATATATGTTTTATAAAAATTAGAATTGAAACTAAAAGAAAGCAAATAAAGAAACAATGGAAACTGTATTTTGGAGAGTATACATCCATCCCACAATACTAGCTCTTCCTTCTTTGTCCTTGGGAAACATTATTAACTGTTAACAGCTCTCTTTCCCTCCAGATCCTGGAAACAGATTCACAATCCTTCCAAATATCTATTTCTAGGTTTATCAGAGTTGGGTCTTTAGATGAAAACAATTTGTTATTTTTGGCCTAGGAGAAAATATTCAATCTCCGATAGGCCTGGCCCTGGATTTTTGAATTTAAGTGAAAGAAAGCCTAGAATCTGTTTTCTGGTATACTGAATTAGAATATGTACCTCAGGATACGTAATTCTGAGAAACGACTTAATTAAAGGATATAAGTAAGTCATCACTGTAAAGCTCTAATATTCCAGTGAAATTGCTACAGTTGAAAAATAACATTTAGGTTTCTCAACACTAACATGAAGATATACTTTCAAACTTTATTACTATGATTAATAGAATTTAATTACTTGAGAGTTTTCTTTTTTAAATTATATATTTTTAAATGATTTTATTTATTTATTTTTAGAGAGGGGGGAAAGGAGGGAGAAAGAGGAGAAACATCAAAGTGTGGTTGCCTCTCTCATGCCCCCTACTGTGGACCTGGCCTACAACCCAGGTATGTGCCCTAACTGGGAATCAAACCAGTGGCCCTTTGGTTCACAGGTCGATGCTCAATCCACTAGGCCACACTAGCCAGGACTAAATTATATTTTATTGATTATGTTATTACAGTCCTCATTTCCCCGCTTTGCCCCCCTCCACCCAGCACCATTGCACATGTCTGTGGGACATGCATATGTGTTCCTTGGCTACTCCATTTCCTATACTGTACTTTATATCCCCATGGCTATTCTGTAACTACCTATTTGTACTTCTTAATACCCTCACCTCGTCACCCATTCCCTCACACCCTCTTCCATCTGGCAACTATAAAAACACTCTCCATATCCATGATTCTGTCTCTGTTCTTCTTGTTAGCTTAGTTTGTTTTTTAGATTCAATTGTTTATAGGTATTTTTTTTGCCATTTTATTGTTTATAGTTTTGATATTCTTTTTCTTAAATAATTCCCTTTAACATTTCATATAATAATGGTTTGGTGATGGTGAACTCCTTTAGTATTTTTCTTTTCTGGGAAGCTCTTTATCTGCCCTTTGATTCTAAATGATATCTTTGCTGAGTAGAGCAATCTTGGCTGTAGGACCCTGCTTTTCATGACTTGGAATATTTCTTGCCAACCCCTTCTAGCCTGCAAAGTTTCTTTTGAGAAATCAACTGACAGTCTTAAGGGAGTTCCCTTGTAGGTAAATAACTTCTTTTCTCTTGCTGCTTTTAAGATTCTCTCTTTATCTTTAACCTTTGGCATTTTAATTATGGTGTGCCTTGGAATGGGTCTCTTTGCATCCATTTTGTTTGAGACTCTCTATGCTTCCTGGACTTGTGTGTCTATTTCCTTCACCAAATTAGGGAAGCTTTATTTCATTATTTTTTCAAGTAGATTTCCAATTTCTTGCTCTTTTTCTTCTCCATCTGGCACCTTTTCTATGTGAATGTTGGACCTCTTGAAGTGGTCCCAGAGGCTGCTTATACTATCCTCATGTTTTGGGATTCTTCTTTCTTCTTGTTCTGGTTAGTTGTTTTTTGCTTCCTATGTTCCAAATCATTGATTTGATTCTCAGCTTCATCCACTTGACTGTTGTTTCCCTGTGAATTGTTCTTTATTTCAATTAGTGAATCCTTTGTTTCTGACTGGATATTTTTTATGCTATTGAGGTCCTCACTAAGTTCCTTGAGCATCCTTATAACCAGTGTTTTGAACTCTGCATCTGATAGATTGCTTATCTCCATTTCATTTAGCTCTTTTTCTGATCTGTTCTTTTTTTATCTGTTCTTTCATTTGAGCCATGCTTCTTTGTCTCCTCATTTTGGCAGACTCCCTGTGTTTATTTCTATGTATTAGGTAGAGCTACTTTGACTCTGTGTCTTGGTAGTGTGGCCTAATGTAGTGGGTGTCCTGTAGGTACCAGTGGCATAGCCTCCCCTATCACCCAAACTGGGTATTTGAGGTGCGCCCTTCATGTGGGTTGAATACAACTTCTTCTTGTAATTGAGCCTTGATTGCTGTTCGCAAATCAAAGGGAGGGATTTACGCAGGCCAGTCAGTTGCAAGGACTGGCTATGACCACTTACCACCACCCCCCCACCCTCCACGGAGGATCAGCTGTGCAGGGGCAGTGTGGCGGTGCTCTGATGTGTTCTGTAGCTGTCCACTGGGTGTGCTGGCCCTGGGATTTCCTGGGTGGTACAGGCCAAGGTCAGCCCTCACCTATGTTTTGCTCAGGGCCACCCTGCTCGAGCTATAAAGCAGTCTGAAATAGCTGCTACTTGGACTGGGCTTGGAGAGTCCCAGGTAAAGCCAAGTTGTGAATCTAGGTTGGCTGCTGCTGGTGCCAGGCCTGGGGCCACTTAGCAAGTGGAGGCTCACTGGGGCCCGCTGTTGCTTGTTTGAGAGGATTTAGGAAGTTGAGAAGAATGATCCAAGACCAGCCATTCATATGAAAAAGCAACTTGGTTGAGCATGTAAGTTTGGTGGGATGGAGACTCCTCTGGGGAATCTTCAGGGCAGGGAAAACAGTGTTAGCCAGTTTGATGGAGTCTCAGAAATGGCACCAGCCTGCCTGTTCTGTGTATCTGTGGGGGAGGGTTGAGAAAAGGGTCAATGGCTTCTGCCTGTATTTCTTTCTGGGAAAATGCTTTCTGGGCAAAGCTCTTGCCTTGATGCCAGACACTTCAGTTTTTCTCTGTATGCTACTGGTGCCTTTCAAACTGTTACCTCAGTGCTAGAGCTCAGAAAGAGTGAGTCTGAGTACATTTTTGTGTGGGTTCTTTAAGAGGAACTGCTTGGGACTCTAGAAGTTTCTTCCACCAAGTCAACCCCCACTGGTTTTTGCAGCGAGAAGTTGTGGGAACTTATTTTCCTGGCACTGGAACCATGGGCTTGGGGCCTGGTGTGGGGCTGGGAATCCTACTCCCAAGATACCCTCTCAAATTTTTATCTACCACACGTGGATGTGGGACCAGCTTGTTCCACACCTCTGCCTTCCTACCAGTCTGAATGGATGTGGTTTCTTTAATTCCATAGTTGTCAGACTCCCATTCAACTTGATTTCTGACAGTTCTGAGTGATGGTTGTTCTAGATTTCATTTGTGATTTTGATGTTATTGTGTGAGGAGGTAAGCAGTGTTTACCTATGCCACCATCTTGACCAGAAGCCCTTGAGAATTTTCAAAGTAACACAAATAACTCCCCTAGTGATATTGGCATAACACTTTTATAAGAAAATCATGTTCCTTGAAGTCAGTATATAGTTAATTCACATTTGGAGATGAGGATACCATGACAACATGACAATTTAATGAGGTTTGAATAGCTTCATAAAAGGGATTATTAAAAGGAAGAGAAAAGAAATGCTTTGTAATAGAAATAGAGTACTACATTTATCTGGACAACTTTTAACAGTCATTTGCAAGGACTTTTTGTCACTCTTTTATCATGGTTTACATCTTTTTTTCCATTTCTATTACTACGGCAGTGGGATTATTTGTTCTACAATGAAAATGAGTTTCTGTACAAATTCAAGGAGCATACTTAAATCTGTCAAGCACAGCAGCTGTTAAAATCTCCTGGTATTTTTCAATGGCATTTTTATATTCCTTGGAATTTGATTGTCTCTGCTTCATCTTTATATTAATCACATGGCTAGTGTGCAAGGACAAACGTTTATAGCTCAAATTTTCTGGCCCACAAAGTCTCAGAGGACGTTGTGACTCAGGTCCCTGGAGAGGAAGACCTAATGGTGCATGGTAAATGAGCTATGGGCCAATGTGGGTAATGGTACAATGTTAGACAAAGCATCAGAAAATCTGTCAAGGGCCCCAAATTCTGTCAAGCCAGTGGAGTGACTTTGAGCAAGCCACTTACCTCCTGAATCTCATCTCTCTCATCTGTAAAATGAGATGATTGGGTTTGGTGCTCTCTAAGATCCTTTCTTGCATTCAGATCCCTTAATATTGATGTGGCAAGCTTTACTCTCAGGATTTCTACAGATGAATGTTTAAACATAGAAAGTATGTAGGTGGGGTAGCCTATATTCTCTTATGGACACCAAAAAAAAAAAGAAGGCATAACCAGTGTTAAGACCAGTGCCAAGACAAGTGCAGCAAACATACAAATCCACTTGGGTGGTTTAAGGTTGCCATGATGATGCGTGGTCAGGCAAAGGTATTAAAAAGCTGAGGATCATTTAGAAAATATCACTATCTATGCCAAGAATAAACCTTCAAAAAAAGTGAAACAACAAAATCCCTAAAGATATGAAGTGACTCATATGTTTTTGTTTGTTTGTTTATGAACACTGTATGAAAAAGACTAGTATACTTTTTTGGTGAGGTGACGTAACTTGGTTGGGTAGGATATTGGGTGGCAATTCAGATCACAGCCTTAGCCCTGCCTCACAAATTTGGGAAAATTAATTATTTTTTCTTTATTTCTGGTTCATTATCAGTTAAATTTGGAAGGTTTAGTGTTTACATTTTAGTACATTATAAAGGAACATAATTGAGCAGAGTGATTAGCAGACAAAGACTCTAGGGATAAACAAGTGGATTTGAATCCCAGCTTCATGGCTTACCTCTTGTGTATTCTTGGAAAAATGAAATAATCTCTCTAAGCTCAGTTTCCTCAGCTGTAAGGAGAGAGCATATCTGTGTTAGAAAATTTCCATTTTTGCCTGCCTGACATTTTTTCACCTTCTCTTGGAACCTTCTTTCCTGTAGGGACACTCCTTCCATGTGATTGGTTCAGGTAGGAGCTGAAAACAGTTTGCTCTATTCGCTGGGTGGGTATGACCTGGGCCTGGCCAACCACATTGCCCTTCTCCCTAATCAAGCTCAACTTCATGGGTAAGTGTATGACACAGGAGAGCCAGACAGCTCTCTGAGATTTTATTCCCAGAGCTATGGGGAAGATGCTTCCTTTGTGTCTGAGTTACTAAGGGGGTAGAATATAAGTTCGAGTTTAATGAGGAGATTTTTGGAGAGATAGAGGTTGGGACAGGTGAGGGATAAAGATGGATGGAGACTGAGATAAAAGTGAGGATAGAGATAGAGATGGAGAAAGGAATAGAGTTGGGAAGAGGAGTAGGAGTACAGTTAGAGAGGGGGATGGGGATGGCATTGAGGGAGGGCTAGGAATGAGGAGAGAATTAGAGGCAGGCATAGGGTCAAGGACAGAGTTAGAGGTAGGGCATACAGTCAAGGACAGAGTTAGAGGCAGGCATAGGGTCAAGGACAGAGTTAGGGGCAGGGTTAGGGACAGCACCCTAACCACTATTTGAGCCCTAGATCCAGCTGAACCACTACCCTCACATATTTTAGCTCATGAGCCAATACATTTTTTTTGCTTAAACTAGATTGACTTGAGGTTCTATCCCAACCGAAAGAGTCAGAACACAATACTTACCTTAGGGAGTTAAGGCAAAATTTAAATAAAATGAAGCATGTAAAGCACTTAGCACAGTGCTTGGCAAGGCCAAGTTGCCACTGTAAGATGGCATGAAATACACAGTAGCCATTATGAAAACTAATTAAATATAGAATACTTATTTATACCTCTGTTCTTTTTTACTCTAAAAAGATTTAAGATGAAGAAAATAAAAAAACATTAGAACAGTATGCTGTACACTTCTAGTATGGTTTAAAAACTCATTGAGTCTTTTTGTCACCTAGGCAAGTAGGAGTTGAAGCTAGTCATTTAAAGGAGGGGGAGTGCTTCCTAATGGAATGGGTCCCTAGCTGCATCATTCATTCATTTTTTTCCACTTGGCATATGTACATTGAGAGACTCTAATGTGCTTGTTAAAGATATACAAGTAAGAAATATCTGAGTTCTCACTTTTCAGAAGCTGATAGTTTAATACGGAGACAGACATACAAAGTTTTTCAGTGCAGTTAATTAACCCTGTGTAGGGACATATAAGAGAAAGGACACGTGAGTTTGCTCTGTATGGGGGAGTCACGGAAAATTTTAAAGAGAGGGGAGAACATTTGAGTTGAGAGTTGAGTTTCTCAAGTTGTTGAATACAGGGAAACTTTTAACCAGAACTATGAGCCTGAAGCGTGAGGGAGCCTGGCAATATTGCTGAACGTGGAGTTGGGAGGTTAGGAGGAATGGCAGACGTGAGGCTGAACAAAAAGGCATCCTCGGATTTCAGCAGGTCTCATGTGTTGAGGAAAGTAGACAGTCACGAAGTGACTCTAGAGCATAACACAGGCCTAGATGGCAGGGCTCAGAGCAGGGACAGATGGCATCTAGGGCAGGTGTGGGAGAAATGGCCAGGACACTTCTAACGGTTAGGCTTCAGTTTGTCTGCACACGCAACACCAGGGAAAACAATGTCTTGAGTAGGATAGAGGTTTACTTCTTTCTTACCTAAAATAGCTGAAGATAGGCAGCTGGGACTGGTAAGGTCCCCCAGTGGTCAGACTACTAGGCTCTTTTCAGGTCACAGTGTGAACCTCACTCAACATCGCACAAGATGGCTGCTGGATACCAAGCCATCGAGCTGGTGTTCCAGGCAGCAGTTGACAGAGTTGGTCCAAGGAGGTTATAATTATGTCTTATTGTCTAAAATGAGGTTATTTTCCCACATCTAGCTTCAAGGAAGACTAGCATATATGTATTTGGGTGGGCAGCAATGTGTCCAGCTAACATCCAGCATTATATTACTATAAAGGGGGAAAGTGGGTATTACAAAGAAATTAGCCATGTCTGGGATGAAGCACCATGTCTGGGATGAAGTGCCATGGCAGGGATGAGGCCAGGAGCAAAGTAGCCTGTCATTGCTCAAAGGGAGGAAGCGAGAACAACCTCATTTGCACAGGCAACAGTGATCACAAAGACAGACCACATTCATGCATCCAATCGTGTATTTGCTCGGTTCCAGAAAGATCTGTATGCATGTGCATGTGTGCACACTGCACCCCGGGTCAACAATATTGTCCCACAGTTCTAAATAGTTCGGTCACAGAGATTAATAGTAACTATGAAGTAGACTTAATTCTAAAATGCAGATGATTCAGCTTTCTCTTTAATAATAATAAAACCAGAAACATTCCTATAAATACTTTAAAACATAAACTCCTTTGCTGTGCTCCTTACAGAAGTTTTCAAACTCAGGGGAAGCAAATATTCTATGATGCCAAAGGATTTTAGAGATTTGGATATTTTTAAGCACTAAGATTTAAGTATTTGAGGTGAGGGCCAAAACAAATGCAGCCATTAAATTACCATTTTGGACATTGTGTGTATCTGTCAGTCAGAGACTGGTTTTCAGATTCCCAGGAGATCAGGTCATCAAAGGAAATGTTCCAGAGGGTTTTAGCATCAGCAAAGGACAAACGTACGGCACCTATGACACCGTTAGATTTTCATTTGTTCCAGGACCCCTTGACAATACATGTGGGGTTAGACAAGCACTATTTCAAAATGAGTTGTGGGGACTGTTAATTACCTGCAGGCTCGCCACGCGAGGAGGACCTGTGCCAGGTGTGGGGCAACAGATGCGGCCCCCAATTTACCACAATCATGTCACAATTCATTCACATCATGGCAGCCTGGTGTTCAAAATCTGCTCGAAACGAGGCAAACATATGCTGCATGGCTGTTAGATAAGCATGTTTCTCAGGGTAATATGTTATCCCTAGCAGGAAAGTTCATTTATTCCTGATCTGCAAGAATTACTTGGAGTTGTCTCTGGGCATCCTTGTCAAAGCCTTGAAATGCTGGAGAATAGAGTGGGATGAAGCTCACAGGCCTGCCAGACTTGACAGAGAATTCTGCACTGGGTGCTAATATATTGTAAGGTACGTGCTAATGAATTACAAATGGTGTCACACAGTCTTTGCACCTTGCGATATTAATTCAAGATTTCAGAATTCCAAAAATGCATTTTTAACATGATTCAAGTGTATAAATATTAAGGAGGCATTAACCTTTATCAAGATGATATTTTCTTGTGTTAAAAAGATCAAAATTTAACATAACAAAATTTAACATAACAGGGCACGCAGTTTGACTTTGCTGTAAAGTGGTTCATGAGAAGAGCAATATTTTCCCCCCCCCAAATTACTCGTGTAAAAACTGTGAAACCTTTCACTTACACGTCTTTGGTGATGGCAGGAGTGGGGCTGGGCGCTGAGGGAGATGGAGGGGTACTGCAGGTACTGAGAAAAGAGTAAATTGAAAGATGTCAGTTTTTTAATTAACACGCCGCTTGTCATCTGTGAGCACAGAGAATAACAAAAACCTGCAGGCACTAAATAGACTGAGACTCCAAGAGGTTTCTCAGCCTAGACAACCTACAGGGTTTTCTGTCAATTTGAAGTCACTGATGCAAACATTTTGTTCAAATACTTTATTTGTCTTCTAGCTATATAGCACCATGAAGAAGGTTTTCAAGGTCAGATGAATATTTTGATAAGTCAGAATGTGGGATTCCATGAACCTGCCTCCTTGAGGCTGATGGGGAGCCTTGGTGGAGCAAATTGGAGCCCAGCTCAAGTCCTCAGCTCAGCGATATGCTTGCATAGCTATCGGTTCCCCTTAAAAAAGCATTTTTCTCTCCAGCAGGATTTGTAACTGAAGTCGATCAGTTTCAGACCAGCAGAAAATAAAAGAGTAAAATGACTTATTTCTGTCTTTCATTGTCAGAATCTTCAACGGGGGGGACAGCTGCATGACACTGCCTCAGCCCCCATACCGTTAGGGCAGCAGTGACACTGAGCTTGTTCCCTGCCATATCCCCACTTCCCGGTCCAGTGCCAAGCTCATGGCAGGTACTCAATAAGTATTTGTTGAACAAAAACATAGATATCAAGGGTCGCATGATTAAAAATACCTATTTGGATTAACTTGGGAAAAAACTCAGGGAGTATTAAGCAGTAATTAAAATCTTATATCATGATTCATTTCCCAGAAACTTCTTAAGGGACTTGTGAATTTGAAATATGCTGAGCTCTCATTTTGTAAAGAATTTCCGTGCTTTTGGATTTACGTATGAACAAGTAATTGAGGGATATTTATTAACTCTGGAATGTAGAAAATGAATCCAAGTCGTAGGTGCTTCTGATATTAAAACAAAGGAGATGTGCTCTGAGGGGGAACAATATAAATTGTGGGACGCTCTAATTGTGATTACTTAAACAATTCTAGTGGTGCAGCACCCCATGGGAGAATAACACATTTTACCCAAGATTTTCACCTCTTCTTTTTGGGAGGCAAGTGCTTGCATGAGAACAACCCACACGGCAGCCACAAAGGGGCACCGTTCATGTGGACACAGCACCGGAGGCCTCTGTTCCCCATCTCAGTGGCCAATATTCAGCTTGGGCACTGAGTAGCATTCCCATGTATTCATTTGGGAGAAAAGGGGAAGAATGAGTGATGATTTTACCTCTAAATAAAAACACAGTAGAACAGGAAGGCTGACTTTATACATCCTTACTGGAGCCAACAAGTGCCTCCCCACCCGCCATTCTCAAGTACTGCCATCAGCAATCAAATCAGTTTTGTTCTTTCCTGGTTTGTAATTCTGAAGATTGTCTTGTTCATCGCTGGGGTGTCTCCTATGTTGTGCATGTTTAATACTTAATGCAGTTTGCAAATGGCTGCTGTGGCACCGACTGCTACTTCCCATCCATTGTGTTATACAAATGAGCCTAAGACGGTCTCTGGGTATTGGCCCCCTAGGTTCTTCATGACTTCACTGAAGGTTGAGATCTATTAGTTAAAAAGTCTACCAGCATCAACTCAAAACTTGACACATCCAAGTATTTTAAAAATATCCTAACCAAGCATATTTTTTAGCCTTTTGGAGACTACCTGCTTTGCATCCCCTGTGAAACTTAACCCTATATCTGCTGGTCATTGGTAAGACAGAGCTTGCGGTTATAAGACCCCAAGCTACTATGGCCAATTGTAGCTCTCTGAGCAGATGACCTAGTCACATAAGCCCCCTCTCCAGCCTTTCTCTGCCCTTGGATTTTCCTTGTGCTCTTCTCCTTCTGAGTGGGGGCCCTCACACTGGACACCCTTATGCAGTTAGGGACCTCCCCGCTCATGCATCCCTGTGCATAGGAGGACACAACAAGAAGACAGCCATCTATGAACCAGGAAGCAAGCCCTTGCCAGACACTAAATCTGCCAGAACCTTGATCTTGAATTTCTCAGACTCCAGAATTGTGAGAAGTTAAAAGTGGTTTAAGCCACTCAGTCTGTGGTATTTTGGTTACAGCAGCCCAAACAGACAGAAGACGACAGTCATCACAGGAAAAACTTTGCAGCCGAGGCTCAGAGAAGCGGGAGCATTGGGGAGGGATATTGGGGAACAGCAAACAAGCCAGTTGATTGAGTCATGGAGTGCACGCAGGGCAAGATTGGGAGAAAAGCTTGAAAAGTGCATTTGGGTCACATTATAAGGCCCTTGAACACCGTGGCTCTGAAAGCCATGGACTTTGGCCAGTGGTGGAGGGCCCTTGAAGGCTCTTGAGTGAGACAGTGATATGATGAGAACTGTGAGCCTACAAGATTTATCCAGAGACAGTACAAAGTCTAGTCTGAAGAGGGGGAAGACAAGCGCCTAAAAAGATTTTTACTTTAGCAGCTTTGCAGGAATCCAGCAAGATAATGAAAGCCCGGATGAGAGTGGTGGAGGGTGAAGATGCAACAGGTTATTGATCATTTCTCCACCCATCACGCAGATGGTGCCGTCCTAAGTGTCTCATTTCTGTCTATTTTCCTCACTGTTGTTGTAGGTATCTAGAAGGAAAGTGGTATTGCTATAGCACGATCGTACTTCTTCACATTGAACACATTAAAATAGTCACAAACAGAATTAAGTTCCCTGATAGAATAAGAACAAAATGGTTAACTAGAGACCTGCTGGCTGGAAACAGCAACTACTCATAAAGACAGTTAATTCAAAATGAAAGTCATAAATTCATGTGTTGATCTGGTGGTATCTTTCTATAAAATACACTTGTAGTTGTTTTTCAAAATACCTACTAGCCTCATAAATTAATAAAATTTAGGTTAAATATTTCACCAGAGAGGAAATAACCAAGCATAGTGGACTTCTATAACGTGTGCGAAGCGATTATCTTGAATAACGTTAATGGCTCAGGTGCTGTTCACAGTGCCCAAGCCACTGGGATGCTAAAAGTAGCTACTGAGGAGAATGGTTTCAAAAGTTACTTTAAAAAGCATTTGCTGGCCTGGCTGGTGTGGTTCAGTTGGTTGGAGCATCTTCCTGTAAACCAAAATGGTCATGGGTTCAATTACCAGTCAAGGCACATGGCTAGGTTTGGGGTTTGGTCCCCAGCTGGGGCTCATTCCAGAGGCAACCAATCCTTCTCTCTCTCTTCCCCTTCTCCTCTCTCTAAAAATTGATAAGCATGTCCTTGGGTGAGGATTAAAAAAAAAAGACATTTGCCTATAGTCTTAATGGGGTGTTTGCCTCTGTATTCATTTTATCTATTATTTCCCCCCAAGTATGGAGGAGTATTTGACTCCTGGAAAGTCACCCCCATTCCACGGAAGATACAAGTGACCTGCACTATGTCAATCAATGCTTTTCATCACTCCCTGTTTCCATTTGCTTTCTATCACCTGATGTTTCCATTCCCACAGTGAAGGGTTCTGGGCTCATGACCTGACACAGGGAATCTATGGAAGATCACTAGCTTTTGCTTGCCAACAATAGCAATTTTGACCTAACTTGGCTAAAATAATGAAATTTATTTTCTTTTACAGCAAGAAGTCTAAAGGTAGGGCTATCTTAGCCATACCAGGGTAATGTCTCTGGTCTCAGCTTTGCCCTCTCCAGTGGCTTGGTATTGTCCTCAGGGTGTCTTTCCCCACAACCATAAGGAGGCTGCCAGCAGCAATTAGGATGACACGCATTTTTGTCTCAGACCAAGCAGGTGAAATAGAGAGGAAGCCTCTCACCCTTTGATACAAGGGGGCTCATTTAGGTCATATGCTCAACCTGAGCCAATAGCAGACCAGGAGAATATTTTCTGATTAACTTAAGCGCTGAGTCCTGATTCAATCATTGGTGAGAGGAATAAAAGTGCTCTGATTGGGTTGTATTAGTCAGGATCCATGCCAGGACCTAGAGATTAGATGGATACCCAAAAAAGAGCAATGTGCTCTTAGGAACACCTCTGAGAGGTGGAGAGAGATGGATCCTGGTGCAAAAAGATATGCATGTTACCAGCTGGGGCAACAACATGCTCGGTGAGTTGTGAAACAAATTATTTTCAGAGCAGGTGGCAGAAGTGTCAGGGAACTGATTAGACGCGTCTCTCCTATCAAGGACTGAAAATGGTAGAGGGTAACAATGGAGAGAGGATTTCGTGTGAAGGATTTAAAAGAAAGAGACACAGGTGATCTGAGTCTTGAGCCTGCATCCTAAGGGCCAGGGTGTCTACTCTTAGTATTAGCTGAGTAAGAGGGTCTGCATGGGAATCACCTGGGGCGCCTGCTGTTTCCCCCACAGCTAGAGAATCAGCAGGGATGTGGCTTGACTCTTGTCGTGGAAATCTGGACTCTGGAGGTGGGCTTGTAGGCTGTTTTGGTGGCAGAGTGAAGAGGGCTGCTACGCTGTGATGGATCTGCACTCACAGAGTTTGGGGGACAATAAAGGTGTGCACGTTTCCTGTGGCCAGGATGTGGGCTGTATGGGTGAACTTGAGAGTCAGTAGGAGAACCGTCTTAGATCTTTTCCATTAGGATCACGGGAGGAACAATGAGACCTCAACAGAAAGGAAGGTGAGGTGGATCGCCCGTTCCAAAAAGCCTGTAGAAGAAGGAAGTACACAAATAACATGGCTTTGCCCAGAGCAGAGAACTACAGACGAAAGACTACTGGATATTGAGGTCTCTTCACAACCTTCCCAAAGTAAATCAAACTTAAGTATCGGCCAGACCCAGAAAGTGTGAAGCCGTCTTACCACACTACTGGTCAAATGAAAGCGCTCTCCTTCCCTTTCCAGCCTCTCTGATCTCCACTCCCACAGGAATCACAAGTTGGAAAGCAAGCTGGATGCAGAACAGCAGGGACAGAAAGAAGGACCATGCTCTTTACCCCCTGCAAGTGGCCAGTCTAGAGCAGGCCCTGTTTCATTGTGGGAGGGGAGAAGATTTTAAATTGAAATGAAGTTTAAAGAGCACTTTCAGTAATAGAACTGGCACTGTCTTTGCATTCTACGGGGACTTTTGAACTTTGTATTAGTTAAAAGAGACCCCAGAATCACAGGCTTTTCAGAAGTTTTCACTCTGGAACCACTGTACTTTGGCCATGATCTGCATGAGCAAAAGGGGTCCTCTGAGTCATACCTTTCAATAATTGGGAAGATTATGACCAGACTCTGGGGCCTCTGCTACAGCTGTCTCCAAACAAACAAACAAAAAAACAAGCAAACACACAAACAAACACACAAACAGTATCTTGACAACTGTGCTTGCAAAAAGCAGCAACAAGAGTGTGGCCTCTTGCGTATGATGTTCACTTCCTCCTAAATCTGGCACAGGAGTATCTGCCCCATGGAATCTAAATCAGGTGCAGACCTCGAGCCGAAGGGAGTCTGAGAATGCAGCCTTAGCTGTCTGGGCTCGGGCATGCAGCAAACACACCCTTGTCAGGGAGAGGCATGGAATCCGGGGAGCCAGCCTGCAGTATCTGACACAGTGCCTGCACCCCATGCCTGGGAGCTCTGTATCCTGAGTAGTTTCACTGCGCGAGTGTGTTTACTCAAGAGATAGGATTATAAGGAAATTGCCTTACAAACCTCCCTGTACATTTGGAAGCCAACTACTCACTGACATCCAAGAGTCAGTTATAGATGCAGGTGACATCCAGGTGCAACCCCTCACTGCTTCCTGCCAAGTGGCTACCTTTCCCCTGACCTTGCTTTTTCCTTGAGCAATGAAACTTCTCCCGCCAGGTCTCACCAGAGCCTGTTCACACCTTACCCATCCTTTGTGGTCCCCCTTGAAAAGTTACCTCCTCCAGGAGCTCTCCTTTCCTTGGCTCTCCAGGACTCTCTGAGTTCCCCTTTTCTGTGATTTGCAGCCAGGACACTAGTTTTACATGCAATTGTATAAGCCTTGGATTTATTTGCACATTTGTTCATTCATTCATCCATAATGTTTAAGGAAGCCATACAAGATGCTTTGCTGTGTGCTAGGTGGTGAATAATAAGACAGACATGGTTCCTGTCTCCTTAAAGCTTATAGACTAGCATGGAGGAGACAGACACTAAGCAAGTAAACAAACATGTAAATATAGAATTACAGGATGTAGTAAGAGCTATGAAAGTAAATTTTCAGATGTGTTCAGACGGTAAATCCGGGGTCTACCTTAAGTTGGGCTGTCAGAGAAGGTGTCTCTGAGGAAGTGAAATCTAAAGCAGAAAGCATAAGTAGGGCTTAGCCGGGTGCACAGTAGGAGGAAAAACATCCCAGGTGGAAAGAGTCATATATTTAAAGGCCTTGAGTCAGGAAAGAGATCAAAGCATTTTAGAAACTGAGAGGACAACATGTCTGGGGCATTGTGGCATGGGCCCGGTCGCAGGAATGAGAGAAAGTTAGAAATACAGGCAGATCATGTGGGGGCTTCCAGGTTAAGAACTTTGGATTTACAGGTGGGGTGGGTACTGGAAGAGATTAGCCAAAGAACATCTATGGATATATTATATGCACAGCTCATGGACCCAGACAGCATCGTGGTGAAGGCCCGCAGTGGTGGGGCTAAGGGAAGGAGAGTAAAGCGGGGGAAATCTGTAATAGTGTCAACAATAAAAAAAATAAAAAGAAAGAAAGAAACCTTTGAATTCAAAGTAAAAGATATTGGACAATTTTTGAAGGATTTGTGGCAGAGCAGTACTATGATCAAATTAATGTTTTAAAAGAATGCCTTGGCTCTTCAGTGGAAATTGAATTGCAGAAAAGCGAGATTCAAAGAAAAGGAACTGTCTGAGGAGCAATTACAAAAACGTAGACGAGACTCACAGCAGTTGGCTGCTAATGGGGGGTGCAGGGGAGATGGGCAGAAAGGTTTGTAATTGAGATGGTAAGCTTTGTATCTTTTGTGCGTGCCAGGCACCTTACTTAGTGGAAACCTATAGCTGTACTCAGCAAGTAAATATAATGAATCAATAAACTAATTAGTTAATTCATTACATGCTGTTTTAATCTTTTAAAAAGAGGAGCTGATCCATATTGTTAACTGGATCAAATATTTCACAACCGCTGAGGAAGCTATTACATAGACACATAGTCAATCTGGTTTGTTTGCTAAGAAGATAGACTTGTTACAAGAGTTAGTCTTGTAACTTTGGCCGTGTTAACAACTAAGCAATACAAAGTTATGCTCAGTGACTGTGCTAGGTTAACTGCCAACATCAACACGGCAGCTGGATGGCTCCCCTGACATGTTGCCCTGGGAACCAGATACGGCATTGCCATGGCCGCCATTCGTCCCCACAATGGCTTCTGGGCAATCTTTGCTTCTTCCTAATGCTGCTTTCTGATTCATAGTCTAGGGTGAACTTCTGGTTAGTGGAGTGTGGCTCAGGGGCTCATATCCTTGACTGGTAAAAAATTGAGCTTCCAGGGTTGGAGACAGGCTGTGCTTCCCACCAAGATTTATCAAGTGCAGAACTTTCCAAACTTAGTAATTGGGCTTAGATATTGGGATCCTAAGAGAGAGTGACAACTACCACCTATTATCCCCGTCAGTACATGAAAGTAAACAACATTTAGCACCAAACTGTGAAAGAGGGCAAATTGTAGTATACAGGGCAGCCTATTCATATAGTAATTTTCTAATAGAAAATTCACTGTATTGTTCTGACTTTTTTTCTTTTCTTTATTCATGGTGAAGTTCTGCCTTGGTCCACAGAGCTGCTTTGGGAGCCCATGAGTATAGGGGACATGGGCTTTGGAGGGGCAGACTTAGCCTTTGCCTTTCAGCTCTACCAGGTAGCAGTTGTACCCTCTCAGGTCAATTAAATTTGAGATTTAAAGTCATTCTTTGTAAAGTGGGAATAATAATTCCTAACTCTTAGAGTTGTTGGGGGAATTAAATGAGATATAATGCATATAAATGATTAGTGGGAGCCTAGGACACAGGAACCAGGGGTTGGTGCCCCTCTTCTGTTCCAGCCCACTTGCTCCGTGGCAGGGTCCGCACCGTGCACTGGCACACTGGGCTGTCCGCCCTTCGCATACACGGGCTGAGCGCACGTTTACTGTTGAAACTCCAGCATGTCACACAGTGCCTGCATCATAAGTCCATAATAAGTGCCTAGTGACTGCGTGCCAAATAAACAACTAGGTACTGCCTAAATGATTGCTAGTTATATGAAGTAATAATGTAAGACACATGACATCATCCTTGGCACAGAGTAGGTATTTTTAATATAAATGTGAGTTCCCAAGTTCCATTTTTAGTTAATAGTCTACTAGACTATTAGGGTTGGCCCTCCCCCACCCACCCACAGATTTTTAAAAATTGTGGTAAAATACATATAATATGAAATTTACCATCTTAAGTATTTTTAAAAGTACAGTTCAGTGGTATTAAGAATATTCATATTGTTGAACGATCATCACCAACATCCATTTCCAGAACTCTTTTTTTAATTTTAAGATTTTATTTTTAGAGCAATTTTAGGTTTACAATAAAACTGTAAACTGGAAGGTACAGAGATTTCTGATATGCCCCTTATCCCTGTGCATGCATAGCCTCCCCCATTATCAATATAACTTACCAGAATGGTTCTTTTCTTTTCTTTTCTTTCTTTCTTTCTTTCTTTCTTTCTTTCTTTCTTTCTTTCTTTCTTTCTTTCTTTCTTTCTTTCGAAATAATCACATCATAATCACCCAAGTCCATAGTTTACCTTAGGGTTCATTCTTATGTTGTGTATTTTATGAGTTTGGACAAGTATATAATGACATATACTTATCATTATAACATCATATGAGGGGGAACTGTCCCAAAAAACAGAATATCTTCTGGATGGCAGGGCCCTTGCCGTACAGGCTTCCCCCAACTAAGTGAGTGTTCTAGGAACCCATCAGGATCAGTGTACCACCTGGCGTTGTTGTGAGAGGCTGCGTTTGGCTTTGGTGAATTTTTTTTGAAGACTCTTTCAATGCATTTGCCCATTTCATGATGGGGGATTTATGAGCACACCTGCCCACACTGTGCTGAGTATTCTGCAGTTTTTGGCCAAAAATGGCATGACCCTCATACCCCACCCTCCCTATTCACCAGATTGTGCCTCGAGTGACTATTTCTTTTTTCCTGGATGATGAAAGTTCTCAAAGGGAAACATGTGTCAATGTGCAAGAGGTGAAACAAAAAAATGGCAGAAGCACTGAAAGGCATCAAAATCCATGAGTTCAAAAACTGTTGTGAGCAGGCAGTGGAAAAAAGTCTCGATAGATGTACTGCATCAAGTGGAGAGGGCTTTGAAGGTGACTGAAATTTAAACATGTAAGAATAACACATTTCTTTTATAAATACATTTTGTTTTGGGGGGTCGTCCTCATGTATTATATGTTCATTGCCCTAAAAACCCTCTGTGCTCTGCCCATTCATTTCTCTGCCACCCTCACTCCCTGTCACCCCAGCCCTGGGACCACAGATCTTGTTGTTTCTGCGCGGGGTGGGGCAGAAGTAGGTTCACAGTTATCTTTGTGGAAATTAATGCCACAATAAATAAATAACATGAGGATAAACTCCATGTTTCTCATACAACTGCAAGCCTACCTTTGTTTCATGCTGTAGTTTTGTCTTCTCTAGACTGTCATGTAGTTGGAATCACGCAGTATGTAGTCTTCTTGGATTGGCTCCTTCGCTCAGCAACGTGCATTTAAGCTTCCTCTTTGTGTTTTCCTGGCCTGATCATTCTTTTTCTTTCCTTTGTACTGTTCAGTATTCTATGTCCAGATGTATCAAAGCTTATTTATCCATTCACCTACTAAAGGACATTTATGGCTTGTCTTCTACTAATTGCCTTTAACAGAGCATACATTTTTAATTTTAATGAAGTCCAGCTTATCAATTATTTCTTTTATAAATTATGTTTTTGGTGTTTTATCTAAAAAGGTATTCCCATACCCAAGGTCATCTAGGTTTTCTGCTATGTTATCTTTCAGGAGTTTTATAGTTTTGCATTTTATGTTAACATCTATCTGTGATGCATTCTGAGTTACTTTTTATGAAGAGTATAAGGTCTGCATCTAAATTCAGGTTTGGGTTTTTTTTTTATGTGAATGTCCGGTTGTCGTGGCAGTGTTTTATAAATGGACCTTGGTTTTGTGTGCCTTGCATTCCAATGGGGATAGAATTAAATGTCTTCTACTGAGCTAGGGAAACTGAAGGATGTCCCCTCCTCTATATAAACATGGACCTGAAGTGCTGCATTCTTGGGGTAAAGGTGAAATAGTCATCATCCTGGCCTCTGAAATAGATTTACCATAAAGTTAATGAAACTTATGCTTTAAGGCTCTTCATTTACATCAATGTCTTCTAAGGCTCAGGGAAGGCCTTGGGAATGTTTAAAACTGAGACTAAAAGGTTTCCATACTTCTAAGGAAAACCTGGTTTTTCTGTAGCCTTAGTGGCAAGACACTGAGAACTGGCTTGAATGCCCTGTTCAATAGACCCTGGACAACTGATCTCAGGGAACGCCCTTTGGGATGTCAGCCAAACAGTGTTGGCCACTCACTCCTGAAGGTGTGCCAATCGGAGACTCACACCAATGAACATGCCTCTGAATGTCAGCCAATTAACAAGACTCACCCAGTAACTGCTTCTAAAGATGATGGCAATCCGCTTGTCCCCTGAAAATCACCAATTCTGGAACTGCACCCTTCCCAGAATCCTCTATCGATCAGCAGTCTGCTCCACTAGGAGCAGCTGTGCCTGATTAGAGTAGGCAATAAATTTAGCTCGTGTGTGTGTGTGTGTGTGTGTGTGTGTGCTTTCTTTCAAATGTTGAGTGGTGGTTTCATTCTTTGACAATTCGACCATGTGTTTGTGAAGTTCGCAAAAGATATTTTGAGTGTGAGCAGATAAGATTGCTGTCTCTTTCCTGTCCTGTTTCTCTTCTGTCAAGCTTACTCCTGTGTGGTGGCTTTGAGTGGCTGTGTTATTCATATGGCATAAAAGTTGCGGTGCTGCTCAGACCCTAGGGAAGTACGTGTGTAAAGTCATAGTATTTTAACAGCACAAGTTTTGTTGAACCATGCCTGAAAGATGACAGAAAGTTAGCAAAATATTTTTTATTAATTAACTGACTGACAACCAAGAACACCAAAAAAATCTTTTATAAATAAGGGTAGCTCTGGCCAGGTGGCTAAGTGGGTTGGAGCATTGTCCCTTACACCAAAAGTCTGTGGGTTCAATCCCTGGTCAGGGCGCATGCCTAGGTTGCAGGTTTGATCCCTGGTCAGGGCGTGTAGAAGAGGTTCTCTTCCACATCAGTGTTTATCTCTCTTTTGCCTTCCCTTCCTCTCTCTCTAAAGTCAATACACATATCCTTAGGTGAGGATTAAAAAAATAAGAATAAGGGTAAAATAAAGATATTTGCAAACAGCCCCGGCTGGTATGCTCAGTGGATTGAGCACCAGCCTGGGAACCAAAGGCTCGATGGTTTGATTCCCAGTCAGGGCACATGCCTGGGTTGCAGGCCAGGTCCCTCCCTGGTTGGGTGCACATGAGAGGCAACCACACATTGATGTTTCTCTCCCTCTCTTTCTCCCTCCCTTCTCCTGTAAGAATAAATAAAATAAAAATCTTTTTAAAAAAGGCCCTGGCTGGTGTGGCTCAGTGGATTGAGCACTGATCTGGGAACCAAAGGGTCACTGGTTCGATTCCCAGTCGGGGCACATGACTGGGTTGTGGGCCAGGTCCTGAGTAGGGGGCACATATTGATATTTCTCTCCCTTTCTCTCTCCCTCCCTTCCCCTCTGTCTAAAAATAAATAAATAAAGTCTTTTAAAAAATTAAAAAAAAATTTGCAAACAAACAAAAATAGAATTTATCACTACCATAGAAGGAATGAAGAATAAATAAAGTGAAAAATATGGGCATATGTAAAAAAATATTAACTGTATAAAACTATAATAATAGGGCCTAGTGAGATTTTTAAATGAATTAACATATGAAGCAACCACAACATACAAATTGGGATATGTTCATTTAAATTAAAATGTTCTAAAATCCTTGAATTGCCTAGGAGGTAAGTAAAGGCACTGATTGACTTTAGACTCTGATGTATATGTATATTGTGTGTATACTGCAGTCTCTGAGGCAACCCTCTCCAACAGAACTTTCTGAGAAGATGCAGATGTTCCATTGTACTGACCGTTATAGTAACCACTGGATGCATATAGCTTCACAGCACTTGAAATGTGGCTATTGTGACTGATGTACCAAATTTTTAATTTTATTTAATTCTAATTAATTAAAATATGATTAGCCACACATGACTAGTGGCTACTGTAGTGAAGAATACAGGTCTAGGTTAACCAGGAATGGAATAGAAACAAACTGTAAACACTGAAAACAGGTAGGAGAAAAATAAAATAATAAAAGTATTCTATTGATCAACAAATGTAAGAAAGGAAGGAAAGAAAAAAGAAACACTGAATAGGGAATATACATTAAAAATGAGAAATAACATTTTTAAATCTAAATATATCAGGAGTTGTATTAATTATAAACGCACAAAAGAATGCACTGGAAGGCAAAGATATTCAGGCTACTATTTTCAGGGGACAATCTAAATACAGTCTAAGGCAGACATTTGGGAAAATTTATATCTTGCGAAATTACCTACCAAAGAAGGTTGGTACAGCTACATTAATATAAGAAAAAAATATCTTTATAGCAAAACAGCTACTAAAGATAGAGGGTAATTTCATATTGATAAATATATTCAGTTCTCCAGAATATCTAACAATTATAAAAATATGTGGCTGATCAACAAACATATCCTCTAAATAAATAAAGCTCAAATTGGAATACTCAGAGAGAATACACGAAACCACAATCAGAG
>VMDR010012218.1:0-26945 GCA_007922815.1 Macrotus californicus | reverse complement strand
GGGAATAAATGGTGAAGGAAACATGACTTGGGGTGGTAAATACGTGATAAAATATACTGATGATGTGTCATAGAATTGCATACTTACAACCTATGTAATTTTATTAACCAATGTCATCCCAAGAAATTCAATAAAAAATAAATTTTTAAAAAGAGAGAGAATTATGCACAATGCCATGGCACAATTTTCTTATCAACTACTTGCTACCATTATGAAATTAAAATGGTGAAAATTTCTCCAAGAAAGTGAAGTATATTTTCTTCACTTTTAAAAGAACAATATTAGCCAAATTACTATGGCTACAAAACTGAGCTGGTAATTCCATTTGAAGCTAGTAACTAAGCAACAAATATCCTTTGTAAGGAAGATATTGTGTGATAGAAAGCTGAAGTTTCTTAAATCAAAACATGCCGTGGCAATGGGCTAACTGTATGTCACAGCCACACACCCGGCCCACTCCTTCAAATACTGAGATAATAGCATAAGAACACAGTTCTTCTGGGCACTGAACTCCTGCGATAGGCATGTGATTCTGTTTTCATGAGGACTTTATTCAGCTGCTGTCTGCTTTTGGCAAATGTTGACCAAGCACCTGCCACGTACCCAGCAATGCGCTGGACACTGAGACCACAAAGGCAAATGTGGTGTGGCCTCTTGTCTGGGGAGCTCACAGTCAGCCTCAAATGCACTTAAAATATCTCAGTTCCTTGAGAAAGAAGGTTAGTTATTTGGGTTTCTTATAGTCAACCGTTTTGGAAAAAGAGGATGAAAACTGATTACAAGGATGAATACCACAATTCCACAAATAAAACATTTCCATTCTATTGCTCAACCTGTACTTTAAATGACAGAAAAATTGAAGCTGCCATTCTAGCCTACCTTTGGCTGATACTGACACTGAGGTCAGCCTTCATCACCAGCCTGACCCCTTGACACTACTGGGATCTATGCTACTCCACACCTGTAACAGATCCACTCTGGGGGACAAGGCAATTGCTTAGGATTGCCAGCTGACTGGCTGCCAAATCAGATGTCCTTCTCCTCCTCCTTCCACATGGGAAATGCACCCCCTGCCTATTTACGTGAACGTAAATATTGTTCTTTAATCCATGATGTGGAGCGGTTGGAAAGCAAAGCATACTTTGTACTATAGTTGAGGATGCTGTCCAGGATATTTTATGTATGTATGGCCAACGTGAGGAAAGAGGCTCTACTCTCACGGTCCCTGCAAATTCTGAACAATCTGTACTCTGCTCAGCATACAACCTCATCATCTTCCCGTCTACACAGCTAACCTTTTCTCTGCTTGGAATATTAACTCACGTTTATAACTCCTCTCCCTCTACTCATTTCCAAAACAGAGGGTGGGATTTTACCTCTGTAAAAAAAGGAGGAGGTGAAGGATAAATAACATATGTTCAAGAAAATATTCCTGATCTTCTTACTTATCAAAAAAAAATAATTTAAGTACATTTAATGGAGATTCCATAAATATATGTGGTGTCATAAAGGAAGGAAGGCATTAAAACCCCTTGACCCTAGAAACTAAGAATATCCAAATAACCAGACACCCTCAAAATCCAATTTACTCTATTTCCTACTCTTCCATTCTTCATTTTTTTCCACTGGCATCTGTGCATATTAACAAGGATTGGTTTAAAATGGAAAATATTTTATATTTTAAAAACCTAGTTGCAAATATAGCTATATTTTTAACGTAAAAACACATTAGTAGAACCCAGAGCTACACTGGTTTTTATTTAAGAAAAAATATCTTTGATATGATCCCCAAAATATAAGCCCAGATCAACTGGTTATACATAAAGTAATTTTTCACTGAAGATGATGGAGGATTTGTTGAAGCCCTTTGAATAGTAGGCAAGTTAGGTTTTGCACAGGGTTTTGCTGAACGCCATGATTACATGCCACATTCCATAAACCAGCAGCATGTAGGTTTGTCAAAAACAAGAAAATTGACCTCAAGTTTGTTCCTTTGCTTTTCTATACAACAACATTTAAGAATATGAAGTACTCTTACTTTCTATTTTATTGTTTTATTTTACTTCTTATGTAACTTTCTAAACTAAAATAAAATTTTGCTTTTAAAGCAACATAGCATTAAAATGCAGGCACATGGTAGATGATTTCTGCAAGAGCAAAATTGTTAAATGGTATGGTAATTCCCCAAATAATTTAAATTATTCCTCTCTCTGCCCAAAATTTCAAGTTCTTTAGGTAATAAACCAAATGATGGCCTCTCAGCTGTACTTTCTACCAGTGGGTAAGGAAGTTTCTCATCAAAGAAAACACAAAATTATTCTTATTTCCATTTAGGTGTTTCCTCAGCAACCTGGGACACCGGGCGTGGCTAGCTTGAGCCTGGAGGTATGTACTAACAGGGCGTTTACATTTAATCTTTCCATCTGTGTGTTCCTGATAGGGGAGAAACGCAAGGGGCTCTTTCTGGGTTTTCCCAGTCAGAAGTCAGTGGCTGTCGTCCTGTGCAGTTCTAGAGAAGCTCATGACGTTTATGAGAGCTTTGTTTTATCATTTTTCTTTAATTTTATATTCTCAAGTGTTTTAGTCCTTAGAACACCATCTCTGTGTGAATCAAAGCAATATTATTATTTAATACCTGATATAAACACATTAATGAAATTACTACATTAAAATAATTACTCTGTTAATTCAAACGCATTGTTCTGCAGTCACAAATGGTTCATATCTAGTTCCTTCTCTTTATACTGTATTATAAAGTTTCCATGGAGAAAATGTACTTTACAAAATTTAGTTATCTGTAAGAACTCCTGTAAATAACGCTAACATTGTACCTGCCACATAACCTGTGGTCATCTCATTACATGCCTCATAACTACTATACACTCTGTTTAGAAAATCCCAGCAAAATGGAACTGTTTGACCATATTAATAGAATATATTGACAGTTACAGTTAGAAAAATTTTTGTGAAATTATAAATATTTCACAACACTTTATAAAATGTATTCAGATTATAAAATGTGAGGGCAATCAGTACCTGTATTGGCTAATGCTTGTTTCACCTGCAAGCTAATATCACTGAGTTTCCAGCTTAAGCTCAATGCAAAGCACTCTAAACCTATTCCCATTACATTGAAATTGATTTTCTGTTGAATTGCTGGTGTTCTTGACCATCTATCCACATACCATTCTCCCCAATGTCTTTTATATTTTTTATTTTGAGGACTTTTTGTCTGGGGAGGAGAGGGAGATTGTCTCATTTTGTTTTGTTTGCCTATTTTTTTTTTTCAAATTCCTCTTTAGGTTGAATTTGAAAAGGCAAAGTAAGGTAAAGGGGCCCAAGTAAGAGTCAATGAAGCAATGTTCTCATGATTGCATTTATATTTCAGTTGAATGAACTGTTTTCCTATGTTTCAATGTGATCGCAATTAAATGATGCTTTTTCTCTTAATTAATAATGAAAAGCAACTCACTACCTTAATGACAATAATAACAGCAGAAACATACTCAACAGTTCCACTTTTCAGGCATAATTAATGTCTACTTCTGTTTTATTCAAGTTGACCCACTCCCAACTTTGTGCTAATAATATACCTTGAGAAATGAGTTGTCATACAGAAAAGGAACATCTATGGTAAACACTAACCCACTCTTTTTTTTTCTTTCCAGACAATGAGACAGTTGAGTACCTTGCAGGGATTAAACATGCTTTCTCAGGTAACCTTACTTTCAAATACTTCTTATTGCAAGTAGGAATGATGGTGATGGGAGTAACATTAGCAGCAGCACTGGCATTTATAAAATATGTTTGTGAACAGGTGACATCCTAAATAATGGAAGAAAAAATGAGTAACTGAGATAACCTAAAACAGAATAAGATTCTCAGTTGGGCTGCCAAGGCAAAATAAAAACAATATTGAATTTTCTTTAGTAAAAAAAATATATCTTTTTGAATTATCAATTTTATTATACAGCCCAAATATGAGTGCTTAAAAAGCTAAATCCCAAACAAATTTATGAAGATATTACAGTTTGGCTCAGAATGGAATGTAAGTCTGTTTGAAAAAAGTGTTTACCCATCCATATTAAATTAACCAATATCACTTATTTTTTCTTTCTCTACACTTGGTCTGGATCTTCTAGAAAATAAAAACCAAATGTAAGCCGATATTGAAATAGAGGTATATTTCTCTCTCTTTCTCTCCCCCCCACCCCATGTCTTTAGTATTCAAAATTTGGCCTTGGGAAATCACTCAATTCTTTGTGGATGCATGGTCTCCTGCCACCACATCCCCCCTTCCCATGGATAAGACCAAGGGAACATGAAACTCAACAGGTAAGTTATTTGCATTAATGTGTTTAAAACATCAAGCTTTAAAATCTTCCCCTCCTTAATTCTCTTAACTTATCATAATATTGCCCACAGACAGGTAAGAGTAATGAATAAAAAAATTATCCAGGTACCAAGTACATCAAAATTTGTGCTGAGTGAGAAGGGTGAAGGGATTAAGCAAAGAGAAAAAAAAAGAAAGAAAGACTCGTGGACACAGACAACACTGTGGGGATGGCCAGAGGAAAAGGGAGGGAGGTGGACACAAAGGTGTCGGAGGGTAAATGGAGACTTCACCTGGGGTGGTGAACATGCAATACAATATACAGATGATGTATTGTAGAACTGTATACGTGAAACCTGTGTAATTTTATTACCCAATGTCACCCCAGTAAATTTAATTTTAAAAACCTGTAACTGTTTTCAGTACTTTGGAATATTTCAAATAAAATGGTTCAAATTTTCAATCCATTTGAACATTTATTTCAAACAAGAAGATATAGACTCCAAAATATGAAACTTACGTTAAAGATATCAGCAATAACAATAGATAGACTATCCTCAAAATGGAAACAAGCTAAATTCTGGTCAATTCTCATTTTAATCAAGATTCCCCAAATAATTATTAAAAGGCACATTTAAAATGATGCCAAAATCTGGGTTAAAGCATCATGACCCTACAACAATCAGTAAATACATCAGTTAATTCTAACTATTATTTATTAGGTGCCTAATACATTAACCAAATTGTAGATTGGGAGTGAAAGTGCGGATATTTAAGAACGGCTCCAAGGTGCATGGAGTTTAAGATCTGACTGGGAAGTAAGACAAAACAACATATTACAAAATGCTAAGTTGTGAGATATAAGCAATGAACGAGGAATAAGAAATGGCAGGCATAGGAGTTCAGAGATGGACAATGCTTGTTGTGAGATCCATGTCACTTTGAGGAGTTGCCGATCTCCTCAAATTAAAAACAATAGGAAGCCATTTATCGCAGCTAATTTTAAAGAAGATCAACAATGTAGGATTGTTTTACCAGGAACTGTTAAACGCAGGTGGCATCCCCCAACAGGCAGCACTGCCCACCAGAGCACACTTACTGGTTACTGTTGTGTTAATGGCAACTGTTTCTCCTCTTGACTGTTTCCCAAATGGGCTCTGTGGTGCAGGAATTAGATTGGTATTTTATTTAATTATTCTTTCTTCTTTCATTAACTCAAAAAATATATTAAGTACCTATCATGTGCCAGGCACTTGTTAGGAGCTGTGTTAAGGCCTGGCTATAAAGGTAGATTAAGACGAATCTCTCTCTGTTGACTGGGGACAAAGATTGATAACAAATCATTGTAATCCAGTGAGAAAGTGGTAACACAGAGATGCACAGGGGCAACTGTGAGAGCCCAGAGGAGGAAATGACCCATTCTACAAAGCAGTTCACATAGCTTCCTATCTTCATGAGCAGACTCTTGAAATACAAAGTCCCCCAAGCTCTTCTGTTTTAGAAATTAGAGACACCATAGTTCAGTAAGCCATCACTTCCTGACACTCCTTTTAAATTTTTCTGCAGTATGAATATTCTTTGCCTGTGCATCCCCCACCTCTCCCATCGCAGCCATCCCTACATCCTCAACTGCCAGGACAGAAACCTTTCCTCCAGCCCACTGTTGTAACCGCCATCCAGAACACAGCCCAGAAGGGGGGACCTCAGCCTCCAGTTTACCAGGGACAGCCACCCTTGCATCAAGAAGAGGGGCCAATGATTCAACAACAGGTGGCACCATCAGATAAGCCACCAAAGACTGAGGTAAGTCCTTCCTCTGAAGTCAGATCAGTACTACCCACTAACGTAATAAAAGAAAACAAATTTGCACAGCACATCTAAACACTCAGAGCTTTAAGGCGTAATGCATGAAAATGCAAGTATGTTTTCAATCAGTTGACATATCTGGGAGTAGAACATAAATATCCATTCCTGTACTTTGGCATCAGGAATGGGGAATGAATTCTGAAAGACCCAGTGTCTGTAAAATTTGGTTTCTTAAATGTAAAAAAATGAAAACTTTCAGAGAAAAATAGGGAAGTGCAGAGAAGTCCAGGCTTCCTATTACCTGGGTCCTTTTCACTATTGGAAGGACAGAGAAAAGTGATTGATCCCTCAGCATTGCAAGGAGTATTTTGCATTATTATTTCTCTACCTGCTACTAGAGAGGACAACCATGCAAAAATATCTTGCAATAATGTAAAGAAAAGAACCATGGACAGAAAACATAACAAGTATGCTACAGACATTTGACATTTCCCATATCATTCTGACTATAGTCCTGTAAAAGTAGACATCATTATTCTTTTTAAAAAGGAGAAGACAGACTTTGAGAGGTTATAAAATTTTCCCAGTATCACACAAAAACTAAGTGGCAGCGTCAGGATTCAGACCAACCTGGTATGATCTGATTCCAAAACTCATTGCTTTTTACTGTGCAAGATAAAGCAAACCCACAACAGGCGTGCTGCACCTCCCTCCCCTGCACTTTTGGGGACTGTAATCTCTTTGTTCATAGCCCCCGACTAGTTAAAGTAAAAATCAGGAAATTTATTTGAGATAGTTTTATCATATTTGTAAATAAGAGTATGTTTGGTTTACATTTTCCATTTTGATACTTTAGTAATTTTAATATTTATCTGTGAAGCAGCTACCAGAAATGGATTTTGCTGGACCACAAGACCCATCAGTAAGTACAGATCTCAGTGAAACTTCCTGGGGAAAAATATCTCATTCTTCAAGAGAAGAGTAAAAATTTTAAATTCCCTCATATATTATGAATAAGAAGTATAATGAGTTCCTTTGTTTTCTTAAATACTAAATACTTCTTTGTCTTATGAATACATCTGAAAATGTGTTTCATGTAACTCTTAGAAATGGTGGTAATTTAATGGAAGGTTTACCTGTGCTGTAGCAAATATGAATTATTTATTATATTTTCTGCCCTTTAAAGATTTTCACAATAGCCCGTCTGATATCTCAGGGACCAATTCCACAAAATAAACCATCTCCAGTAAGTGTTTTTTGTAATTCACTTAAAAGTTTTGTCCTTGGAAAATGCATTTTGTGTTGATTATTGTATTTATGTTTAGCTTTTTCCAGGAATGTTTTACATGTCCTATGGTGCAAATCAATTGGTAAGTCTATATTCTATAAAAAGTATCATTTTTAATTAAATGTTATTTTAAGAGCTAAAGTTATAAAATCCAGTCCTCACACAATAGATTCCATATTCTCTGAATGCCTAAATTAGCAACTGAAATGGCAAGGAGACCCATCCTGTTTGGGTAATTCTGGCCACACACACACACACACACACACACACACACACACACAGACATTAAAGAAAAGGCAAATTTGCTGTCCAGATTATGCAAATGGGCTACATTGATTAAATAATACCTATCTCACCACTTTACTCTGCCTCTGCACACAGCCTCACTGTTATGATTTAAATATTAAGGAGAAACTACATGACCTTCAACTTTGTCTTGAGTAGCTGCAGTAGGAGTCAGCTGGTTCATAATACAATGCAGTGTTTCTTTTTGAACAGAGTGCTCCTACCAGACTTGGCATCATGAGCTCAGAAGAAATGGTGGTGAGTAATATCTTCAACCCTTTCTTAAAATAGTGTCCAGGGGAAACAGTCACACATGACTGACTGCAAGAGGTATTGGCTCTGAATGTAGCCAAATACACAGCATGGGGCTCAGATTGTCCACTCCAAAACCAAAAGCTTGATTCTGAAGCAGCATGCGAAGATTTCATCGCACTCCCCACATGCACGTTTCTGAGTGGTGACCTTTCTTGAGCATAGGGTTTGGCCCTCTTTCTTAACTGTGAGGCGAGAAGAAATCTCTCTTGAAAAGTCACCATTGGACAGCAAACGCTTCAAACCAAGAGAGATACCCTTGATTCATACAAAGTTCCTGTTCCTTCTCAGACCATCTAACCCCTCAGAACAAGTTCGGCAGCATCACAAATCATTTGGACTCAAAACTGAGAGATCAAAAAGAAAAAGAAAATTAGCTAAGTTTAAAATTTCATTATTATATAAATGAAAGGACATTAAAAAGTACATTAAAAGTACAATTATATAATTGAAAGTACCATAAAAAGTATATTAACATTAAAAGTTAATTCCAGTATATTCCTATTCTGTTATTGTCATCTCTGCATTTTACAAATTTAAAATGCGAAGTCCATAGACACACAGTTGGACTTTTTCTCTCAGAAATTTCATGTTACATCTGTTGGAGCACAAAGCAAAACAAAACCATACTGAATTAACAAATCATTAGCAACTGCAGATCTTAGCAAATTAATAAAGACACCCACATGCTATCACTGAAAGAAAATTTGCATCTCAACATTGAGTGCTTCCTGTGAGCTAGACACAGAGAAAGATACAATAGAGGAAAGTAAATAAGTGACCAGTTCTCAACCAGTTTACAGTCCAATCAGTGGAAGAGATCGGTACCAGGGTAGCTAACGCCTAAACCTTGCGACAAGGCAGTCAGAGCTATAAAAGAGGGAAAGAAGAGGGCTGTTTAGGCCAGCCTCAGGGTTCAAAATGCCACCTCTGTAGGAGATGATGCCAAAAGGTAAGAATAGAGAGCCAGGAGGTGAGAAAAAAGAATATTGTATCTATATAACACCAGCACAACTGGTTTGAAATTTCAAGTGTTAATTATCATCTTATAATTTTAATTAATTTATTTATAGTCTGTCTCATATTCAAAAGCCTTTGCTATAAAGCTTATGAAAAACACACAGTAAGTGTAACCAAAAAAACTGAAGATGTAAGTTTAAATGAGTCAGAGTTGTGAGAAAATGAGAATATAGATATGCAAGTTACAAAGCCCTGAGCAATTGCTGTGAAGAGCCCAAGATTTTGGTTTCAAAATTTGGGGCAGCAAAGAGGAAAAAAAAGAAATATGTTCAGTTCTAGAATTCTAACTGCCCAAAGGAAGAAAGTATTGTAGTTCCTCCAGAGAAATCAAGCTTCTTTTTTCAATACATATTTTTTTTAAAGAAGAAAAAGAAACAGTCTTACATGGGCTTCATTCATTTACAGGATACTAAGAAATGATATTGATGCAATCCTCCAAAACATCCCTCAATAAACTCAGAAATTGATTTTTTTATGTAGTATTGCCCATTTTAGTTGTTCATTGTTTTCTTAAAATTGAATTCAAGTTACTTTTTGCCTATGGGCTTGGTTCTGCTGCACTTGTGTCTTTCCTATCCTTTAAGCCAGGCATGGCAAAGGATCTCCATCTCCCTTTCAGAGAAGTGGGCTCCCCCACCAGGAAAGTGCAGAATTCTCTCCCTTGTATTTCAAAGCCAGCTTAGTGAGAAATGCGCTTACACAAAGCTGTCAGCTAGTTCCTTAGTTTTGTATGGTTTCTCAGTGAATCTGACCAGGCGTAATTGCATAGTATAGAATTGTATGTGATAATGGTGTCTTTGGTAAATGTTTTTCTCCAGGGCGGCAGAGGAGGTCCCATGGCCTATGGAGCCATGTTCCCAGGATTTGCAGGCATGAGGCCGAGCCTTGGAGGGATGCCTCCCCATCCAGGCATGGGTGGGGACTTTACCCTGGAATTTGACACCCCAGCTGCTGCAACCAAAGGCCCAGAGAAAGGAGAAGCAATTGTGCAAGACTCTCCTGTGCCTCCGGAGGCCAATCCAGTTAATCCAGAAACCCCAGCTCTGCTTCCAGAGGTAGTGGTTCCTGGTGCCCTTGGAGGGCTTCTTGCTCTCCCAAAGGACAATATTCCCAGCCTGACTGGAGGCCCTGAAGAGCACAGCAAGGGATCCCCCAGGGTTACCCCAGCAGCTGCTGACCCACTGATGACCCCTGGATTAGCTGACGTTTATGAGCCCTACAGTGTTGATATGACTACACCTTTGGGAGAAACAACCATGGATACCACAGTGACCCCAGACACAGAGCAAACATCAATGCCAGGAAACAAGGACCAGCAGCCCCATAGTATGCAAAACGTGTGGCATTTCCCAGAGCCCTGAGAGCCTTGAGATATCAGCTACATTCTGTAGGCACCAGCTCCCTGGCTCTGTCCTCATAGCCTGTCTTCTTCCCAGAACGCCTATCACCCTTCTGCAGCGAAGGCATTACAAGTGCTCAGCGTATATTAATAAATTCAAGTGGCAGAAATAGTGTAGGTTCCCTTCTTGCTTTCATTCTCTTACTGCAATAAAATCTGTTGACTTTGTGACGTAGAAATACCATTAATCTCTGCATTTGAAAACCACAGTTTCTCAGCTGTCTTGGGCGTCATAGAATTCCTCTTACTGGTGTGATGCTGTTAGGTCCAGAAAATATGACCCTGCTTTCGGTATTTTTCTCTCAGCCAAGGCACATATTCTCAGAATTATAAGCTATTTCATTCAAATGTTATTAAATGGGGATCGGTGGACAATCTGACTGGTGTTACTGGGTTTGGTATGTTGGATTTTAAATTCTCATTTGTAGAGTATTTTATTTAAGCTAGTAAAAACATCTAGCCTATTTTAAATAAAGAATTTTTCTCACTGGAAATCCCAGGCATTATATGTTTATTATTTACATATATTTAAACAGTTAAGAAAAGCATACCCATCCCCCACGTTTGCTACTTACTCTTTAACTCGTTTTATTTTATTCATTCATTCTTTCACGGAAAGTCTGTTGAGTATCTACCGATGTCCTAGGTACTATACTAGGCAACACGGACACAGTCCCTTCCCTCACAACTGACAAGTAGACAGACAACCACAATAACAACACAGACAGACCCTGCGGGCTGAGCTTGAGTATATTGTATATACTATCTCACAACAACACTGCAAAATAGATACTTCCAAACCCAGCATACATGTGAAAAGTGCTGTGAAAGGGCCAAATATCATGTGGGAATTAGCTCTTCCTCGTGAAATATAATGAGGGAAAAAGGGGCCCCGAAAATCATTATTACTTGTCACCAAACTAGGTATGTGCCAGTGAAGGCTGTTTGCCTAAATTAAGAGGTTCTAAGGCCAAGTTTGGTCACCCCTGACAAGTAGCCTCCTGCTCCATTCTCTCCACTTCCTCCCAAGTTGCCCAGCCCAGGTCTTAGACTGCACAGAATCGAGTCTCCCTTTCTTCCCTCACGAAGATCCTGTGGTACGAGAAAGGAGCCCCAAGAGGGCTGCTGATTGGGATACTTCAGGAGCCTTGGCAGGAGCATGCAGCCACCACCTGCTGTCTCCCTCTCTCAGGCAGAGCGCTCTGCTCACCCCCACTCTGTGGCTGGAGCCTAAAGAGACATGCAGGAGTTTACCGTTCAGTTTGCTGCCCATATTGTCTCTGGCAAAGGTGCAAGGGCAGGAGAATGACTTCCACCGAGAGCCCACTGAGACCCACCTTAGCAGTCCACATGCTCTCTTAACAAGCAGTATGTGAAGAGACATGCAGATAGACCTGGGTTCGAACCTTGACATCACATCTAATTACCTGTAAGTCTGTGAGACTTAATCTCTCTGCTCCTGTGTTTTCATTTTTATGGTGGAGCTACAACCCGACCCACCTCGCAAGGTCATTGTGAGACACGAGTGAGATAAAGTACACAAATAAAATTGCTAGATCGTAGTAGTTTCCTTTTTTCCCCTACTGATCCTTTTCATAAAGAAAACCTAGCAAAATAGCAGCAGTAACAAGGGAAGGATGAAATTGTTCTCTCTCTCTGATGAATTTGTGCTTTTCTACTGACACACCACACACTGCCCTTCTGATCCTTCTTGGTAACTTGGAACATGCATTTGTGGGATCACGTGTGCTGGTTTTGCTGACAAATGTTGTCATATCAAGGGCTCAAAGCTGACCTTTGCTGTTGGCAGGCCAGGCACTTAATAGTGTTAACAGATCAACTTTGACAAAGCAGGATGGATACCAAGTTGTTGAACCCTTGAATAACCTCTGTCCCTGCCACCATACACTTTAAACACTGACTGCAGAGCAAACACCAAAGTGGCCAGGGAAAGAGGCTGGATGTCACCCAAGAGGTGAGGGAGATCTTAATTATTGAGAACTTCCTCCACCTGGACTTCCCTCTACAAGGCATTTACATGAGAAATGAATATCTTCATACTGTATCCCATTGCAAGGGGTCTATGCAATAGCCTGCCTTCTGGACCTCCTTATTACTAATTCATCAATTTTCTTCCTTCAAAGTCCCTAACCAGCTAACCAATCTGGTAGTGACCCTGAGTGTCAATCTGTATCTCAGGCTGTGTCTCCTTCTAGACAATATAGATAACCAGACGTGTCATTTAAAGTTCTGCCCACTGAGTGGGGCTATGGCACATTAACTTCACTTTCTGATGCCAGAATACCATAGAGAAATCCATGAACCAGGCACACACTTTTCTCTCTCCATTAACTGATCACAGGTAGGATAGCCATATAATTGATTCTCCAAACTGGGACACTTCTGCTAATGAAAAGTGGTATTGTGAATGATGAATGAATGCTGAACAGGTATAAACCAGTTATACCCAGGCAAAACCCAGGCATCTGATTATTCTAGTCATACGGGATTCCCCCATGAAGCCACATATGCAGAATGAGGGGGAGGCATCAAAGTTATAAAAAAGGAGTACATTAAAATCTGAACCACTTGTTTGTACAATCTGCTTGAGCCTTCTAGACTGAGGTCATACCTATCATTTTAACTTAAAATGGAATGCCGCTGTTCATATTCAATTTTAGGGTTCAGTGTATTATCTATCACCTACTTCAAGACAGGCAACTCAAATAGGATAATCACTTAACATCCCATAATTAGGCACATTGTCTCTATCAGGGTTCAGTCACAAGGCAAAAACTATTATATTTCTCACAAAGAAAACCTTAAGGTTCTATGGTGGTATTCTGTCAGGGCTTTCCAAAGGTCCCATACAGCCATAGATAGTTCCAATATATTTCAGTCCCTATGTCATAATGCCCAAGTGACACAGAAGCATAAACTACAGTACAAACCCCTTCCATACCCTAAGTCCTACTCAAAACTGTCATCCCTTCAAATTACAGTATGTAGTATACAAGAGGAGAACCAAAAAAACTGGAATTGTCTTCTGGAGGCCAGGTCCCTTGCAGTACAGGCTTCTCCTGCTAGGTGAGTGTTCTAGGAACCCATCGGTATCAGTGTACCAGCTGGCATTGTGGTGAGAGGCTGCATTCAGCTTCAGTGAATTTTTTTTAACACTCAAGCATTTGCCCATTTCATGATGGGTGATTTGCAGGAGCATCTGCCCACACCACACTGAGTGTTCAGCAGTTTTGACCAAAAACAGCATGACCCCCATGCCCCACCCTCCCTCTTCACCCAATCTTGCCCCAGAGACTTTTTTTATTTGTTTCCCTGGATGAAAAAAAATTCCTCAAAGGGAAACATTTGCCAATGTGGCAGAGGTGAAACAAAAAATCAGCAGAAACACTGACAGGAATCAAAATCTACAAGTTCAAAAACTATTTGGGGCAGTGGAAAAAACATCTCAATAGGTGTCTTGCATCAAATGGAGAATACTTTTAAGGTGACTGAAGTTTAAACATGTGAGAATAAATACACAATTTTTCATAAATAAAGTCTGAGTTTTTTGGGTCCCTCCCCTCGTATGTTGCCTTCAAAACACAAAGCAGTGTAAAAGGCACTGTGTTTGCCTCTTTCTGTACAGTGCTGCAAGCAGCAGCAAACTGCCTTTCCCTTGCACTATCCTGATGTGCCCCAGACTTCTAGGCCTCTAGAAGTGTCAGCAGCCCAATGAACTTTTGCACCATTGTTCTTCCACCCCCTGGCTTGCTGTTCCATGCTAATCAAAACCCATTGCATTGTCTCTTCAGTGTGATGGACTGGTGTGGCATCCTGTAGAAGATGAAGATGATCAAGGATCCTTAGGACTGTATTAAAAAAAAAATTGCAGGAGAGGTGACAGAGGCCTGGGGCAAGAAAGTTTAAGTTTGTATTGGCCCTGATTTTTCTTACTGATTGGAATAGAAAAAAAGCATCTGCCAGATCAGTAACCACATGCTTGGTGCCATGGGTTATACTGATTTGCTCCAAACTTACCACATCTAGAACAGCTACAACTTCTATCACCATCTTACTGAGTTTGCAGTAATCCACTGCAATTCTCCATTCCCTTCTACCTTTTGTACCAGCTACACAGTTGAGTTAAATGGGGCTGTGGTAGGACAACTTCCCTGTGTTCCTCTGGTCTTCAAAACTACCAGTGAGCCCTGCAATTACCCATATAGGAGTTAGCATCTTGTTGGGGGTTTGGGGAGCTTCTTCCACTTGGCCCTTCCTAGCATGATAGCTTTCGTTTCACCGGTGTAGAAATCAAGGCGGGGTTCTGCCAGTCAGTCATTAGGTGTATCTAGTCTCACTATACATTCTGGGACTGGGGAAATAAGCATGAGACAGATGCTTTGGATCCACTGTTACATGGATGTGGACCCAGATTCCATCTCTCATCTGACTTCTGTAAGCTTTAATTGCTAAACTATGAAGGCTTTACAGATGTGGACCACTATCTAATAACTTCCAGAAAACCCAGGTCTTCCCCTTTTCCACCCTACCCTAGGCAGTCACCCTCGTAAACTGCTTCAGGTCCCTCTGAAGAAAGCTTAGGGAGGCTTCCATGATCTATACATGTAGTCAAATTCAGTCTTTTTCATAGGGATCTGGTCTTCCCTTGGCTGAAGGGATCTAGGTATGGGAACTGGATAAGAAAATGTGAATCCCACCATGTTGACTTGAGTTAGGTTCAGTGAAGCTAGAACTATTTTGTCTTCTTATGTCAAGTAGCAGCTTAAGAGGATGTCCACCAATTTTTTTTCTAGAAACCCATGATCTACTATTCCTATTGGTCAAAGCACCCTGATTATCATCTCATCCTGTGGCTTATTACACCCTCCTTATCTCTGACACTTTGGCCACACAATCTGCTTTCTGTTTCTGAGTCCAAATCAACATCTCCCGTCATCATATCTGTACTCCAGAGGATAAAACCACAGAGCTCTTCATAAAACCTCAGTGAAGAAAGTGCTTTCTGGACCCTTCTGGATAGAGAAGGGTGAAAGAGTGAATCAAGAGTAGCAAACATAATATATCCATTATACTTGTGTGTCTCAGGGAATATATTTTTATGTAATTCTTGAATAATCTTATCTTTACTTATATCAAGTGATGCTGGTTTTTCATTTGCAAAGGTAAAAATGAGGTTCCTTTTAACATAAATTGTTTAAAAAACATTAAATGAATAGTGCAATACATAAGGCAGTACATAAATGACTATGAACATGAACAAAGTGTGAGAAGAACATTGATTTAATTCAGTCTTCTCATTTCTGTGTAAGGAGGCTACAGCCTGGAAGAGTACTATATTTTTTCAAGCTCTGGTTGGTATTAGAGGCTGAAAACCCAGGTCTTCAGATTTCTGTTCAGTACTCTACTACACAGAACCACCACAGTGGTCAAGCATTCACTTGAGAATTTAATGAAAGCTACGAATGATCTTTCCTTAAAAATGGAGAGAACATATTAAATTCTACTGACAATTTCAGTGGTTACTCAGAGGGCCTAAAGTTTGATCATTCAAATACCTACCAGTGTATGGTAATGTTGAAGTTGAAGTTGAAGCAAATATTCAAACTGACCCAGACTCACAATCTGAATTTTTTTTGAAACTTGAAAATATTTTCCTTGGGAAAATAAGTCCCAAACACATGAAAGCTTTGAGTTCCTGAGTGTGTTCCTCTTGCATCCAAAACTGCTCAGCACAAGCCCTGGCCGGGTAGTTCAGTTAGGTTGTGGGTTTGATCCCTGGTCAGGGCACACACGAGAATCAAAGAATGAATGCATAAATAAGTGGAACAACAGATTGGTCTCTCTCTTTCTCTCTCTCTCTCCCCACCATTCCCCTCACCCCAAAGAACAAAAAAAAACTTTTCAGCACTGACAGGTAGACTCGTATAGACAACACGTGACTCCAGACAACATCAACAGACAGACAGGCTGTGCTGCATTTTCTAAACAGGGAGATCAAACCACATGTTTAGACAATTTCTTTCTTCCACAAACATTAGAGACTAGGAGGAAAGTAGAAGTACCAACAACCACACGTCACAAAAGCCAGACATTAGAAACAAAATCCTCAGCTTTGAGAAATGATCATTATGAAGCTGTTTGTCAGAATATCTTTTGCTGATGCCTTCAGCTCTCTTCCTGCACTTTTATCTTTCCCCAGGGTTCAGCAGCTTTCTTCCAAGAGATCCACCTAACAACCAGTTTGATAATGACTTTAAAATAAGCTGTAATGAGCACAGTGAAGGAAATGACTGTGAGTTTTCAAGAGTAGATGGGGATTTACATTCTAATTTATTCACAAACTAGAAGTGTCTGGGTGTTATTTAAAGATGTGTTTGAAAAACTGACATGAAAAGGTCAGCCCTGGAGCTATGTGTCTAGCACATTGTGTCTAACATCATTTCAATGTGACTGTCTAGGCTATGCTACCTCCGTGAGGCAAGGGGGACTGAGTCCCAGACGACAGAAACTACAGCCTTTCTGCAGGTGGAAACCTTGGAAAAAAGAAAGAAAGAAATTCTGAGAGACACTGTCTGTCTGTCTGTCTGTCTGTCTGTCTGTCTTGGATCTCTAAGGCATTCTTTCATATCCACCCAAAGCCCAAATATACCAAGTCAGCTACTCTCAAACCAAGCTTATGAAGTGTAGTTTTCCCTTAAATAGCAGATTCTAAAAGACATAATATTTGCCTCCTTTTTTTGTACTTTCAGAAAGGTTAGCACAAAGCATACATCTTTGTGAAAGATGCCATGCTGCTTCCGAGGGTTATTTTGTATCCCAATCTTCTGTAAAACACGTTTGTTCAACAAAGACTCATGGGAACATCATGCACTCAGCTCTGTTCTAGGCATTAGGAAGAGGTAGTAACTGAACATGAAATCTCTTATACCACGGCAGGTAGTGATAAACGCTGTGAAGAAAACTAAAGTAGGGTGAAGGAAGATAGAGAAAGAAGGAACTATGGCTGATCAGGGGGAGCTCCCCGAGGAGATGACATTTGAATGCAATGATCTCAAAACCGAAAAGTCCTTAGAGAACAATTAGTCAAACGCACACATAAAAAATTAAAATGTGGTACTGATTGCTAAGAATTGATCAAAACAAAATGTCACAGAGTGAAATGGACAATAAATTGAAAGTCAAAGCCCCCAGTGCTGACCCTAACCATCAGTGGGAACTTGGAAAAATCAATTTTTCTCTCTAGACCTCAATTCCCTTATCTGTACAATAAAAGTGTTAAATTACCAGATTTTATTTCATTCTACCAGCAGTTACTGAGTTCCTACTACTATCTAGGTGCTAGGGATTCAGTAACAGATAAAACATACAAAATTCCTTGCCTTTATTGCAGAAAAAAAAAGAGACACAAAGTGAATTTTAAAAAATATGTGTTAATTGGTGATGAGTAAAAGAGAGAAAAATTAAGCAGAAAAGGGGGGTGGGGAAGATGATGGGGTTATAATTTTGATTAAGCAAAGCTTCACTAAGAAGGTAGCATTTGAATGAAGACCTAAAGAAAGCAAGAGTAAACCATGTAAACTCTAGAAAAAAGCATTCCAAGCAAAGGGCACAGCTGGTGCAAAGGTCCTGAGGCAGAAACACACCGGCTGTGATCAAGATAAAGTAACAAGGCCAGTGTGGATGGAGAAGAGGAAGGACAGAAAATATGAGGAGGTGGACATGAGAGAGCTGGCATCAGGCCACATAAGGCCTGGTGGCCAGATAGTTACTGTCTTTAATGCAGGCCGAGATGAGGAACTATATGTTTAGTATATTTCCCTGGCTGCTGATTTAGAATAAACTGGAGAGAAACAAGAAGCAGAGAGACCACTAAGGTGGTACAATTGGATCACAGTAGTGCAAAATGGTCCCATTCGGGATCTACTTTGAATGCAGAGCTGACAGCATTTGCTCAGCAATGGAGGAAGAAAAGACTCAAGGGTCACCCAAGGTTTTAGGTCTGTGAAACTAGAAGGACAGAGACACATTCCTGTAAATGACCCTAAGGTCTCTTACAACTCAGATTATGTGACTTAAAGAAGCTTTTTCTCTCTCTTCATAGTAGAATCTTCCAATCCTTTAGAAAAAACCTGAAAATATGAAATCTCTGTTAAATTCTTTTCTCTCTTAAGGAAGCTTTATACAATAAAGGAAAATCTATGACAATAACCTTTTAAAAAACAATGAAAGAAAGTTGTATATTTCTTTAAAAAAAATCTTTTTCAGCACTCACCTTTTGAACCTAAATTGTGCTGAGTTAGGAATGTAACTACTTTTATTATAGACAAAGCAAGTGTTGAATTGCTCGGGGGTGGGGAGCAAGGAGAACAGAATGACCTTATTATCAGAGGAAAGACGGAACAATGCCCAGAAACAGAGGCAAATTCCTTATGACTGACACGTCAACCTCCTAACTCTGGTGGCCCTAGTCAAGCGGAAACACTTGCCCTGGTGTTTGCCCCGCCCTGTGAAGAACATCTTGTGGCAAGTGGAAAGCAGAGGCAGACAGCCTTGGTGCAAACCCACACTTCGTCTGTGTAGCCTCAGCTCACGTTTGTACCTTTATCACCCTGAGCCTCAGTTTCCACAAGTGTTCAATATCTACTGTTCAGAGGGGTGAGGAAAAGACGACATATCTGAAGTGTACACCTTTTTCCCTAGGTCACATGCCGAACAAATGGGTAGCAACACCTTGGGATTCAAGGACACGTTCGTCTAACATCCCAAGGGTGGGCGTATGAGAGCCAGTACCTATAAGTAGGTGGGTGAATTTAGGGGGTGATGGGTGGGAAAGGGAACCCATACAATACAAAAGCCATAAACAGAGGTCTGCACCCTATGTGTATGGGCCTGTTTAGGAAGAGGAGCTTGAACCAGATATGTGCATTGTTCAGTGTAGATTTGTCCGTGTAGATGTTAGCATTTCTGAAAAAAGTGATTAGATGGTGTCTGGTAAGAAATGATGTGATAGACTCCACAAGCTTCAACTTACTCAATTATCTAGTCTGCTCTAACTGTTTATTTAAAGTTGATTCATCTTGCCCAGCATACACTATACTCCCAGCACCAAGAGAGAGCCTCTTGTTTTCAAGAGGTTGTTTTTTTTTAGTTTACATGCAATTGAACTTCAAAAAATGATAATCCATGTCAGTATTTGGAATTGAAGTTGCAGAAACCAATTTCCTCTCAGTCCACATCCCACGGCATTTTCACAGGAAGCCCTCTATAGAACCTTGGTCCTGGGGTCCTGACACCACTGGTCAGAACATGCAGACTGCATATGGCCACCGTAGAGTGAGATGGTAAACCACAGGCAGACCTAGCTCCAAATCCCCATTCTTCTTCTGAGCCTTCAGCAAGTTATTTAACGTAACTAAGATTCCATTTTTTTCAATGGTAAATGTTGGTGGAGGAAATCATAGCACCTACCTTACAGGTTTTTTGTGAATGTTAAATAAGATAAATCATCTAAAGCACTTAGCACCGTGCCCAGCCCATCATAAATGAAGTTATTACTGTTACACATTTCAAGGTGCTCTTACTAAAAGAAAACAATAATGACAAGGTTTATTGTCACTACTTTATTAATTAAATTTTGATATCTATCTCTATTCAAAAAGTATTTTTAGATAGTTCACAGCAAGAAATAGTAATAACATTAATAAAATTAGAAGGTAGGCACAGCAGAAAGGAAGTTCACGGACAGGTTCAGTGTGGAGTCAAAAGTAAAGTCACAGCAAAACTCACAAGGCCCTGGCCCCTTCCACGCCCTCGGAGGGGCCCAGGCGGTGTGTTCACATGGCCATGAAGTTTTGTAAAATTTGCCTGCGATTGTCTAAGATTGCTGTCCCTTCCCACTCTCATAGTCCCTCCATCCGTCTTCTACTAATTCAGATGGTGTTGGAATAGCCATGGGAATTTTGAGGAAATTGAAAGCAGGAGATATTTCCTCGTGTTTCCTGCAATATATTGTGTGATCCACAGTCAGCTTCTGTATATAGTGAAAACAGTGCAGCCATTCTCACATAAGAGTGGCTTTTAGGAATATTCCCACTTCCCATGCCTAGCTCGCAATGCCTACTCATTCTACAGGTGACCCCAAAGATACAAGGCCAGAAATCATACTGTGATATGAATATGGCCTTGTCTGCTGATGCTAAAAACGTGTGGGTAGTAGAGGAGAGAGAGACAGGGCTTGAAGCATACAGATGCTGTGATAAAGGTTGGACAGTTAGTGAATACATTGGTTCTCTCCAGATTTTGTGATGTTTGCACTATTTGTCACCTTTTTAAAACCTGAAATTTGTTGCAGTCTTCTCTTCTCTAAACAAATATTTATGTTCTTTCCTAAATTTTGCTTCTTTAAAGAAAGCCCCTTAAATTATACTAGCTTAAGCCTCATATAACATGAATCCACCGTTAAGCATCAAATTTAGCTCTGAGTTTCCTAGTAACCAGAGTGATAGGAAAACACAGAGCATTACATGCTTCTTATTATGGTGAAGAGGGAAATAAATCATAACAGTAGTTATGAAAAAAGTGATCAATGTTCTTTAAACAAGATGTAGAAGACAAAGGCATTGGTCTGGATCCCCCCACTAGCAATGTGACTCCAGAAAAATAAATTAATACATATCAAAGACAGTCAGGTCTTTCCTGAAATAAAATTCTAGAAGAAATTTCCTCTGTAGCATTTTATATGATGTTCATGATGTGATGCAGTGCTGTTTTCAACTTTATTTTATGGAAAATGAAATAGGCTTTCACTCGGCTTGAGAGTCTGTTGGGCTGCCCCTGCTCATCTCTTCTAGCCTCATCTCCCACCACTGTCAGCCCTGGAATTCTTTTCCAGCCGTTCCAGACCTCGAGAGGCATTCAAATGAGCCTTGCTGATTCTTCCCCCAGACTTTGCCAGCAGACTTCACTGTGCTCTGCCTTCAACACTTTTCTATGCTCTCTTGGCTGCCTTCAACTCAGACATCAGGTCATAGCTGGTATCTCACTTCCTCGGGGATTCCTTCTGTCAATTCCCTCCTCTGTGCTCTGAACTTGTCCAATCTTATTTCTTATTACACAGTATTGCATCTGCTATTACAAGGTCTGTTATATGAATGTCTCCATGAAGGCACAGGCTCCATTCATGGCACTCACCATTGTAACACCACTCACCTGCACTGTGCCTGGAACGTACTGGGCACTTAATTGGAGCAGATTTCCTCTGTCTATTGCTTATTTGGGAGCTTTAGCAAATGGAACTTCATGAAGGTGATTTTTTAAAGGAGCTAAATTAATCTAAACATATGGGGTACCGATAGAATGATTTAATCCGCAGACAGATCTCGGAGTTTCCAGGAGACTGGCTGAATAGCGTTTCCCCTGAAACCGCTTCTCTCAACCAGGCATTTCACCAGAACTGAACTGCGCATATTTTAAGGTTCTCTTAGACCGAAAGTCCAGACTACTAGTATTCTGCTCTGCAGGTGAAAGATGATGAATTTCATGTGCTTTGGAAAACACATAGACAGGTTCTTGTTAAGAAAAGGGAAACAAAATGAGGCCTAATGACATTCCCAAAGTCCCAGAGTTGGTGAGTGATTGAACAGGAACTAGAAACTAAATATTCTGACTCCCTGTGACTTTTTTCCCCACACTTAAAATCAAGACAGCCTAACAGGGGCAATGGCAACCACAGCTATGAAGGGGAAAGCTGGGGAAGCTGTGTGTTAATCTCAATGCTCCAATCCAAGCCAAGGCAGCATGGAGTAGAGGGCAGGACAGGGGTTCTGGAGCCAGACCCCCTTTCTTAGCCACTTACTGGCTGTGGACAGACTGCTTAAATGTTTGTGTCTTATAGTAAAAGATGGATAATAATAAAACCTATCTGATCATAGGGTTGTTGTGAGGAATACAGGAGTGTTAAACCATGAAAAATGCCTAGAGCAGCATCCATGTAGTAAATGGTCAATACCTATATATCTCTCCATGATCAGCTGACATCACAACCAGATTATCTGAAGTATACGGGGTATAAGAACATCTAACCCACACAAAGAACTTTCCACGAATCACGTACTCTTCTAAAGCACAGTGTACACATTACTCGGTGTGGCAAACCTCAAGGCCCATGGGCTTAAGCACTGGGTTACATTTTCTTCTCAGGGTGAAGAGAGAAGATGGAGAAGAAGACAGTCTTCTTCAATTCGAAATCATTTGAAAGCCGGTCTTGAGCACATGTATGAGAGTGATTACTCAGAGCTGCAAGAAGTAAACACTACCTTTGAGGGTGGTCCACAGAAATAGCCACCCACCTGCTGTAGCACGCTAACACCACAGGGTAACATTTGCATTTGCAGACAAAAGCTGGACTGAAACTGGATAAGTCTGATGAACTTTATGATTCAGTTCTTTTTCTCTCTTCTAATTATGTATAAGACATGTTTGATTGCTTGTTGGGAGGTTTTTTGTTTCTTTTCTGTTTTTCTTGTTTTGTTTTGATGAATAAGCACAATGAGGTGAAACATTCCTCAAAACTTCTTTAGAAAATATGTCACTGGTCAGTACTAAAGCAACTATTAAGCAAACTGTAATCATAATCATAAGTGGGTAACATTTATATATCTATTTAATTATAACATTTATTTGTACTATATGCTAAGAACTTTGAACGTTATTTCATTACATTCTCAACAAACTGATAAAGGAAATACTATTATTATTGTCTACTTTACAAATGAGGAAACTTAGACATAAAGAGATTATTTCACTTGATTAAGATTTGAAAACACGTAAGTTATAGTATGAAGCCAGAATTGAAACCCAGTTCTGAGCTCTGACCGAGAAAACTTCCGAACCTAATATCTTGTACAGGATGGGTGGACACCTAAGCTGGGGCTTTTCATAAGAGGCCACTCAAGAAATTTTGTGGAATAAAATGTTATTAACCATTTAGTATGTGGGAGAGGAAACTGCATTCCTCTTCTCCTGGGTCAGAAGAGTTTCTCAAATTTAGAGCCTACGGATATGCTATACGAATGGTTCCAGAAAGAAGTCAAGGTTGTAGATTCTTAGACACTATTTGATCACCAACACTGGATTCCTGAGACACAACTTTGTCCAAGTGTCTCCAGTTCAAAAATTCTGCAGTGTTGGAGCATTCTACTAAAAATAACCCACAGACCTTCAGACTGCTTTATTACTCTGAAATCCTTAGTCAATCATTGTAAGGTCAAATGTGGAACCATGCAAGTAACTCACATATTAATCAGCTAGTCACTGATCGTCACTCAGTGCCTACCAGGTATCAGGCACTTTCTATACGTTATTACATTTGCTTCTTAGAATAAACTTACTACTCCCTAATTTACTGAAGAGGAAATTGAATAGTTGGATAATTTGTGGAAGGTTTAAGCTCAGGTCTGGCAACGTCAAAGCCTGGCTTCTTTTCACCATATATAAAGTAAAAAAATCAGAGGACTCTGCTGCTCGCAGCAGCTTAAACTCTAGGGCAGCAATTTTCAACCCTTTTCATCTCATGACACATATAAACTAATTACTGAAATCCTGCAGCACACCAAAAATATATATATTTTTGCCAATCTGACAAAAAAATAGGTATAATTTTGACTCATTTACACCGGATGGATATCGTTGCGTTGATTGTTATCGTGTGTTTTATTTGACAGTCTAAGGGAAAAAGAGGTCAGTGCCCCCTGACTAAATTAAATAGTCAGGTAGTTCATGTTTTAAAATTGTTTGTGGCACACCAGTTGAAAATCACTGCAATGAGAGGATCTTAACAATTGGGGGAAAAGAAAAGTGGGGAGGTCACAGGCCTTTGGAGGATATGAGTTCCCTTTCAGGGAAAAACAAGTGCATTTGCACCCACACAAATACTTACAGACAGTGTCCTAGATTTACAGATCCTGTTTAGGAAGACTTGTTTTATGGACAAGAAGATAGGGAGGGGAGGCAAACAAGCAACACACACACAGACACACCTGTCCTTTTTTAAAAGCCAAATCATAGACACATTTGCCAATGGGAAGGGGAAAAATTATAAAATAAGTAGAGATGACTGAAGCCGATGGAGAAAGGCTGCAAAGGACTGGTTCCAAAATATTATATCGAGTTAAGCACCTCTTCAGAGTTTTTAAAGCAAAAAGAGACTCAATTGTTTTCTCAACCCAAGCCACCACTACTAAAGTTTCACCCGTTCAATAGCTAGGTTGGATTTTTAAAACATGGATTATTTCACAACCACGAACCACTCCTGTGGCAGCGGGAACAGGATAAATAGAGAAGATGATCAAAAGGGAGGTTTAGTGGCATTTCCCAATAACCTGTCCTGCTAAGGCTGAAAGCAAAACCCGAGCCACTACGTGAAAGGGCACAGGCAGAGGCTGGGGTCCTTGCACAAGACCATTTCACCCCCATGAATACACTGCTCCCTAGGTGTCCTACCACTTGCAAATTCATCTCAATATACACACAGTACATACAATGTTATAATTTCTACTCAGCTTCTACAAAAATCAGACAAAGACAGCCAGGCTTAGATGTACCTTTGCACATCCTTGATATCTACAGACTTAAAAGATATTTAGCGCTCAATTTTAAAGTCAACTATTCTGGAGCAATTTTAATTTGTGGTGATAAATACAGGGTGTGGGAGTGGGGCTAAGAAGTATAATGTCATCTGGCTCCAGAAACAGGACATGGCCCTTCTCATGACTTGGAAAAACAGTAGCCGGTGCAACCCCTGGATGAACTGATATACACAGTCTTACAAAATAGGAACCAGCTTTTGCCATCAAATTTAACATTTTTAATTTTTAAATGCAAACATTGAAATAAGCAAACTCACCACTACAAATGTTTTCTCTTGTGGAGCCATAAGAGAACAAGAGAATTCAAGTTCAGCAAAGAGAGCACAGCTTGTTCTTGTCAATGAAAAGTATAATTCTCCCATTTGTTTAGAAGTGAAATCTTTATTTATGGTAAGTCAGGTTTCAAAAAAAACCCATAGTATAACCCCTTCGGTGAATTTCTCAACTTATATTTTCAAGAAGTTATGTGATCATAAATAGCTGAGAGTTCATTTGTTATTTTGCCCATCTCCTCTCAAACTCTGAATCACCAGGGACCAAAGTATAGCTGACTTCAAAAAGAACGCTATGTCCTGTAGCCTTCTGTAATTTGAGTCAAATCAAGCCTGTCCATGGACCTGACATTCCAGTTCATTTTAATTATATATAAAATATATTAATTAAACATTAAATTAAATACATATGTTGGCCTGCCTTTTGATGATGTTCAATGATGTAACAATAGCACATAGTAAATATTCACCTTTGTTCCTTAAATGTCTTTGAATAAGCAAAGTTTCTATACCAGAAAAGCCCAAATTCATCAAGGAAAGCATCTTCTAAATCTTGCTGCAAGCTTATTTTCCTAGACTGTTATTATACATAATAAGAGACTTGATTTGACAGCGTCTATAATAACATATTATAAATTTTACATTGGATGTGCTTTTTTACCTTAAACTCTTGTGATGGCAAAACCATTTTTCTCAAAGCTGATTGGTTGTACAGGTCAGCAACAGTGCTTAAATGTGACCTTGCTCTCCCAAGCTCTTCCAACAAGGAGGAGTCTTTTTGGTATCGAACATGGTATCTTCATGAAGAATTCGTTTTATTATTCAGAAATAAATGTGTCTTGCTTCTTGAAATCTCTCTGGCTTCAGCAATTTGTAGTCATTTCCACTGTAGACAATTAAGAATATACTTCAAAGACAGGCTAACAAAGTTCAAGTAAAAGTTATTTTTTAACTATTGGAGCTTCTAACTGGCACTGGGTGAGTATTAGAGATTATCAACATAAATAAGGTAGAGCCAAAAGTAAACTTAATTCATAGGTGTTGGTTGACTTCTTTATTGCATTCTTTGATGCTAGTTGTATAACCAGGGTTTGCAGACTGATTTCTGATAAAACTTGAAACTCCTTGGTTTATTTGCTGTATTTGTTTTCTTATAAGTTTTCTTCCAACCTACTGACATCTCATTTAACATTGTGATATTGTGGATTTTTTAACAGAGCAGTCAAGTTTTGTCAACATTGCACTAGAAGTATCTCAAAATACAGGTCATTTCTCTCTGATTTAGTTTCTGCTCCACCCTTAAAAGAACAGATTAAGCTTGATTTTGAAGACCCTCTAATGGGTAAACTAATTAACCCATTGGGTAAATTATTGGGTAAAATAATTAACTTTATATGTGCTGCCGTAGAACTGAAGCTTTGCAATTCATTTGTTTCATTTCTATATTTGAGTTTTTTCTCAGGCCAAACCATCTCTTTCTTGAAGGCTTATGAAAATTTTGGTGAAAAAATGGTGCTGCTTCAGTGCAGACATGGAGCCTCTTTTCCTAAGCTAGATAACTTGG